>CM039119.1:29142959-29200882 GCA_022036555.1 Microstegium vimineum | reverse complement strand
TAAGTAAAGTAGAGGAAAATTAATATATTGAATAAAGTAAAGTCTTACAAGGAAGGAAAGATACAAGAGCTATACCAGACTCTCTAGGAGACGACTCCAGAAATCCCGAGCACAGCTCGACTCAACTCTAACTCCCACACTAGACTAACTACTAGATAATCTAAGCAAATGAGCTTGTAGTGTTGTCCACCATGTCTAGAGAGGGGGTGTGAGCCTCTATTTATAGTAGGAGGTGGAGTAGTGGCTACTTCACCGCCACATCATCGATCCAAGAGGCTTCAATTCTGATCCCCTGGATCCACTGCCTCCAAACCGACTTGGAATGAAGGGTTAGGATTTCCATCATTTGTTAAATGCGTGGGGGAGTCACCAGGAGCTCCAGGGGGATCTAGGGGGTATCGTCGACCCCCTATGGCAGGTGTGCCCTACCTAGGGCTTCTAGAAGTTGTCCCCACTGGTCAGGGACCTAGTTGGGGTGGTACCCCCCTTTGGTTATCGACCGACCCCCCTAGGGTCTTGAGCCCACCACCGCCTTCTAGAATGTGGTCCCATTTGTCATGGAGTCTTGGATGATCCATTTGAGTTGTTTGTCACGCTGGTTCTCTTGATGTCGGCCCATGGATCCTTGTGCACTTGGATCTGGAGCGTTGAATGAAAGCAGAGGTTGCATCCAAGGGCTAGGATAGCTTGCCATGGATTATGTGGGCTTGGCTAGCCAGAAGGGTTCAAACCATGATCGGTCGACCGTAGTTTTGGTTCCTTTGGAGCCAGGCTTTCTTTTGGGAGCTCCTGGACATGCCAGGAGTCTCATGGTACAGAGATTCTAGAGTTTGGCTTAAATCACACATTGGGAGATATGCAAAAGGAGCTTCAGGACCCCTGATTGTCCTGAAAATCATTCCTTGAAAACAAAGGCTATCCAAGTACATGTGGAACTTATTAGTGATAAATATGTTAATGAAGTGTTATTCTACCCTTGTCCCCGAGGTTGTTGACGGTATTTTGGATATATAAAAGTATGTCATTCTTAGCGTCAACAAGATCCCCCAGGCTTAAACTTTGCTCGTCCCGAGCAAACAATCAAACTTAGCCTCGATGGATCAGGAGTTGCTACTATGCTTCATATTTCAAGAGTACTAAATCTACAACAAACATACTTCTCTTTTCAATGGAAAAAATAGCAATGAAAAAACTCACCCATATTACCTTAGTCCTCCATGGGGCTTATGGCTTTATCCTTTGTCTTGGGTGGTTTAGAGATAGAACAACTTGACTTGAGCACTAGTTTTCTTATTCTTCACAAGTTTCAGATCGGAGGTTTTGCAATGTTTTTGTAAAGAAAACTTAATGTTCCTCAAATGGTACTCTCGAGTCGCTCATATGGTGTATAATTCCTCACCAAGGCACATATTTGAAGTTTTGCCTTCTTTTTCATCCTACTCTAAAGGCTTATGTGGAGCTATAGGTAAGGATGAAGAATGTAGCAAACTTACCTTGCATATGTTGTAAAGTTAAATTTCAGTTCCAAGGGAGAAGTGTCATACTCTTAGATCAAGATGTGCAAGTGTATGAAACATGGCAAATGATCGCTACTCCTTTATTTGATATGATTTCTCTTTCTAAAATATTATTTTGGAGACATAGCTATCTTTTTTTTCTTTTTCTATGAGCTTTGATATGCTCATTATTTTTCTCTAAAACTTGGAACCTTCATGTGTCCCTAATTTTTTTTCTTTTTCATAATTTTGCATAGTCAATGTCTCATTTACTAGCAACATACTAGAGAGATATTCTTTTAGAACATGGAGCATGAATTTTGTGGAAAATGAAAGGCATATTTATGCGTACTTCTAGTGTAGAAGCAGCATATATATGTGGTGTGTACATGATCTTGATCTTGGGAGCATGATAAGTCTCTCTACAAGGGTCACAAAACTTGACCAAACTCAAGACGAAGCAAGTAGCTTATGTAGAAAGCTTATGTCATGAAAGAGCATGTATGGCTTTGGTAGGAATTTTCACCATTGAGGAGCAAAAGTGTTTTTATCATTTTAAGAAATAAAACTCTGATAGTCATTCTTGTTTTGAACAATATTATAGCAGCTCTTGTCTTGTTATATCATGTCTCACAACAACTTAGACTTAGTTACAACATTTGCAACCCACAAAAGTTCAGGTTCATAATGGTTTCTTTTAAGCCAAGTAATCCGTACTTGGAGAAATACAAGTTGTAAACTAAGTACTAGAGAAAAACATTTAACAGAGCAGCTATTAATCATTTCCATAAGGGAGATAAACATTCTTGAATCATATGAGTAGAGGGAAATATTTTTGTTCTTTTTATCATATTCAGATATTTTTTTAATTGCAAGCAAAGATAAGCAAGAAAATGCACGAATGTAAATGCTAAAATTAAACACTTACCTTAGTGGGGGAGGGAACCTCCCCCAAGCTTAATCCTTTGCTCAATAGTGTGGTGGCTGATATGGATGTTTGTTGCCACCACATTCTCCACCGCTGGATTTCTTCTTCTTGATATGCTTGGAGCTGTTCGGTGGTTTGCTGGACTATGCCTATTGTCACACCATGCTCAACACGAAGCTCGAGTATGGCATTGGTGAGGTTGTCCTTTGTTGCCACTGATCCCGATGCTCCCTATCTCGTGGGGATGAGAAGGATGCTCTTGGTCCTTGTGGACGTGGTGGCGGAGGAGGCATGCCACTCGAAGTGTTCATGGCATCGAAAGTTGCATCATCTTCCTCCTTGACAACAACTCCTCGGGAAGGCCCAAACCCTGCTCAAATTAAACAAAATATAGCCCCTCTTGTGCTCTCCTGTTTGAACCCGCATCACCTCTTTTCCTATTTCCTTGATCCAAATCAAGGGTTAGTTTGCGGGTCCTACACAACTGACATTGCCCATTTGGAAGAGGAAACCTCAGTTGTATGGCCATGATAAATCATTTTGAGTCCACCCCTAGGACCTCTTTTTAGCATTTGAGCAAGTGTAAGATATTCATCTGAAATTACTGCTCTAGGTGAAGAGATGTATTCAAAAGGATAGGTTCCATCTAGCAATTCATAGATTTGGCAAGATGAGTGATTAAGGATGTGAATTGTACGGGTCCGTTACTTTCAATCAATCTTTGCCAAAAAGCTACTAAACATTTCACAGGAGAAACATGAATCTTATTAACCATGGCATATAGAAATTTTAACTCTATAGCTCTTAGCATGCTAGCATCATTTCCAGGAAACAAAGTCATGCTCATCCAGAGGTGAATAAAACGAAGGGTTGGTTTATGAATTTCCTTAGGTTTAGGGTTGGAGCAATCATGCAAAGCTGATATAGACAACCAAAATTCCCTTTTGTTAAATCTACTCATGGCAGAGTCTAATCTAGCAAGCATGTGTCATCAAAACCAAGAGCAACATTTAGATTTCTCCAAGTGAGATTAAATCTTTGATTAATCATATGGAAAGATATTTCATCATGAGAGACTTGTATAGAGCACAAGAACTCTATGGTGAGCAATTTAATTCCAAGTTCATCATCTACCAGAGCAACCAATGGAAGAGAAGATTGTGTCAAATTCGATGTCCATTCCTACATTGCAGAGAAGAGTTGGATTCAAAATCCTAGTATGCTCGAAGGAGCATTCCCGAAGGGAGAGGTACTTCTGGTACTCTAGTTGGTTAAACCAGAGACCACTTTGTTGATCGTACGATCTCATCGGTTGCACCATGAGTGCACCAAGATGAGGCACCTCCATCAGTAATTCTTCCTCCTCCTGAGGGTGTCCTTAGCTTGGGATGTTCTCCCAAGTGTATCGGGCAGAACCACCCCTTCTCCTTTCTTGAGGAGTGTCCTCGGATTGGTGGGAGCATCAAGATGGACTCCCACTTAGAGCTTGCTTAACTTTCTTGAATGCGGATTTCAAGGGGTTCTTCATTTTCTAGAAAGGGAGAGGGACACAAGAACAAGATTAGAGCTTGCTTAACTTTCTTGAATGAGATTTCAAGGGGTTCTTCATTTTCTGGAAAGGGAGAGGGACACAAGAACAAGACTAGGACAAGGATTAGCGTTAGCGTTAGTTTCCTAGTTTGCCTTGGGATGGATTCTTGAGCTCAGAGAGAGAAGCTTGATGAAGATATTTTTGGGTGTTTGTTTTTGGTGGACATGATATTCTAGACAAAAGAAGATGGGGTGAAAGAAATGTGACCAAAGGGTCCCTAGGGGTGTCGGCCGAACCCCTAGGCCTCTTTGTCTTTTCTTTTTATTTATTAAGATCACCTCATGCCCCCCATTAAAGAAAACAGGGGTAGGGTGCTTATGGGTGTCAGCCGACCCCCCTTAGGACCTAACCCTGGTCAGCTTTTAGTGCTAAACTAATCTCAAGATTTTATTAAATCTACACTCTATTTTTCTAAGTTTTAGGCATGATGAAAATTAAAGAACTGAAAAATTTAAAGGGAAATAAAATATAACTATCGATTTACCTTTTGGCGAGGGCCCTTGATTTTAAGTCCTTGGATCCAGACTCCTTCTTTGTGTTCATTCTTCGGGTGCATTTGATGGCTCTGGAGAAGGAGACCGAGGGGTGTGCACTTCCTTTGCTTTCCAAACCTGCCTTGGATTGGCGAGTTCATCCTTCTTGAGTTTATTGATCTTGGCCTCCGGGTATTGCTTTTTTGGCGTGGAGCTTGAACTCTTCTTTTTGGTTGATGTGCTTTAACCTGTTTGTTAGCTTTATAACCATTTAAAAACACATTTTACCTTGTGACTAGGGAATTGGAAATGGATCTGGCTTGATCCCATGTAGATGACCACGTTGTGGTGTTGAGGAAGGCCTTCCCAAGATGATGGAACATCCACATTAGCTCCCATGTCGAGGATGATGAAGTCGGTGGGGATGTACTCATCTTGGATGTTCACCAAGATATCCCTAGCAAGTCCCTGGGAAACCTCATGGTTTGATCCGCCATCTGCAAACGAACACATGTAGGGAACAAGGGTCCCCCTAGCAAGTTATCATAAGTTACCTTGGACATGATGTTGAACACCTGATCCAAGGTCGCAGAAGGCGTTGTGGAAGGTTTGTTGCCCAATTGACACTTGATCGCGGATGGCCTGGATATTACTTCTTCATGATGAAGGGCGGATCGAGAAGATAGCCCCAATTACAGCGTAGTGGAAAGTTACCAAACCTTGTTGTGACCATATAAAATTGGATTCTCTCGTTTCCCAGGAATCTTACCCTGTTCTATTGATGGCATAGTTGCAGCTAATTGAGCTAGTTGTGTTTTCTAACATTGTATTAAAGCTCAATTGTTTTTTCATGGCAGAGGCAAAGCTATCTATTTTCTCACCAAGATTTTCAAGAACTTTATCATGGCAATCATCTTTTTATTTATACCATCATTAATTTTAGATTGGCTGATAACAAAATCTTTCAATGAAGGCTAGTTATTGTAAGAATTGTAATTATTATAATTACTATTACCTCCATTACTTGGTAGAGGGGCGCAGATTCTAATTTCCTTGTTGCTAGGTCCAATACCCGTTGTTTTGTTGTTGATGATGATGATGATGATAGATGATGATGAAGTTCACATCCTCCTTCGATGTCTCGGGATAGTTGTTGCTCGAGTGATCATTTCTCCCACACACCTCGCGCCATGGATCGGCTTCTATAGCTCGTGCGTGGCAGGGGGTTAGATGTCTCTTGTTCCCTTTTGGAACCTTCTTCTATCTTCTTCATCAAGAGGTCCATCTTGGCAGAGAGCATGTCCCACCTCATTGACAGTGTGCATACCTCTCTTCTTCGACTGGAGACGTTCCTCACCCCATCCTTGGTTGATCACCATCTTTCGATGAGGTCATTGGCATTCCTCACAGTGTTTGAGGAATGCCCCTCCGGTGGGTGGCATCAAGGTGACTACGAGCCATATTATACAGCCCGTGGTAGAAACCTTGAATCAGGAGCCAGTCTTCTATCCCATGATGCGGACAGGCATGAATGTACTCCTGGGAGATGTTCCCATGCTTCGGGAATCGTCTCGTCAGACTGTTGTTGGAAGCTCGAAATCTTTCCACAAAGGGGCATTGGTTTTGCCAGTCGGAAGAACTTCTTGAGGAATGCATTGGCACACCTCTCCCAGGAGTTGGCTTCTTCTTTGTAGGCTAGAACCATTGCTTCGCCTTCCCCAATAACGAGAATGGGAAAAGGCGAAGACGAATGGAGTCAGGCGCCACTCCCTTGCTGGTGAATGTGTCACATACCTCCATGAAGTGCTGGAGATGGGCGTTGGCATCCTCATGGGGTTTGCCACAAAAGGGATTGTCTTGCACCATGTGGATCAAGGCGGGCTTCAGCTCAAAGTGGCGCCACCAATGTTCACTTCAGGGCCCTGAGATACGAGGCACGCAGACGGGGCCGAGAAGTCTGAGATTGACTTTTGGGCCATAGCTTCCTTGAGTGGTGGTGCGGAGCATCCTTCCTGGAACGGATTCAGGATCGAGATGAAGCTTGAGGTGGAACTTTTACGATGCCTAGTCCTCCTCAATAGCTGCTCCCGGATCTTGTATGAAATTTCCTGGCAGTTGGAAACCGCTCATAAAACTGTCTGGCTTCACAACAAAGAAAAACAAGACAGGGTAAGCCCCTATAGCTAAGGATAACTAAGTTAACGAGAATCTCTGGATTCAATCTAATTAAAACTTCTAGGCAAGTCTCTCCCCGGCAACGGCGCCAAAAATGCTTGTTGGTATTTCTTATGATATTGGATAAATCTGCAAACGCACAGATTATACTGTTGTACACTTCACCTAGGAGTATTCCAAGGTATCATAATTTATATTTTCCCATGGAAAAGTGGTAGCTAGAAATGATAAAATTTGAGCACCTCAACTAGTACCAACTAGTATAGGGGTAATCGAATAAAGTGATAGGAAGGGTGATGGATGAACAAGCCAAGGTAAAAGATAACTAGTAAGTATAGCTAGGTGGGAGGACACGAGAGAGATTAGGACTCCTATGTAATTCACTCTACTTCAATGTTTCTTAGCCAAAATAATTAGTCTAAACACTATAGTTTTTCCTCCTCAATACAAGTATGCTAGGTCAGAGGATAGATTAGTAGGAGGACAAAACTCCTACCGGACCGTGCTCTCTTTTTATGGGGGCCTTACCTTTTAAGAACTTGCCTAATAAAACGTGGTGGAATACAAAGACTAGACAAGGCTGTCACTCTCTTGCTAGCTACCACAAACAATCTATGTGGCAAGCGGTAACCAAGGATAAGATGATGTATAAGCACCACGCTACACACAACTTATTACTTTAATTGTGATCTACAACCAAAGTACCTTATGATAGGCAATGATTGCATACGGGAAAGGCCACAAGGAAACACAAACTATTGATGTAAAGGCTAGTAATAAGCAAAAGCATATAACAATACTATAACAAGTATAGTAATGCTCAAAGTAAATACAAGTAAAGTAAGGAAATTTTAAAATATGAATAAAGTAAAGTCTTACAAGGAAGGAAAGAAACAAGAGCTATACCAAACTCTCCAGGAGATTTACTCCGGAAATCCGAGCACAGCCGACTCACTCTAACTCTCAGACTAGACTAACTACTAATAATATAAGCAATGAGCTTGTAGGCTTGTCCACCATGTCTAAAGAGGGGGGTGTGAGCCCTATTTATAGTGGGAGGTGGAGTAGGGGCTACTCCACCGCCACGTCATCGATCCAAGAGGCTTCAATTCTGATCCGTTGGATCCACCGCCTCCAAACCGACTTGGAATGGAGGGTTTAGGATTTCCATCATGTGTTAAATGCGTGGGGAGTCACCAGGAGCTCAAGGGGTCTAGGGGTATTGGACGACTCCCCCTATGGCAGGTGAGCCCTGCCGAGAGCTTCTAGAAGCTGTCCCACTGGTCAGGGACCTAATTGGGGTGGTAGCCCCCTTTGGGGTATTGGCTGACGGGGGCCCTAGGGGTCTTGAGCCCACCACCACCTTCTGGAATGTGGTCCCACTTGTCATGGAGTCTTGGATGATCCATTTGATTTGTTTGAATGCTGGTTCTCTTGATGTGGGCCCATGGATTCTTGTGCACTTGATCTGGAGGGTTGAATGAAAGCATAGGTTGCATCCACGGCTACGATAGCTTTGTCATGGATTGTGCTGGCTTGGCCCCTTTTGAAGCCAGGCTTTCTGTGGGACCTCCTAGACATGCCAGGAGTCCTCATGGTAAGAGGTTCTGGAGTTTGGCTCAAATCACACATCGGGAGATATGCAAAAGGAGCTTCCAGGACCCTGATTGTCCTAAAATATCATTCCCTGAAAACAAAGGTTATCCAAGTACATGTGGAACTTATTAGTGATAAATATGTTCACGAAGTGTTATTTCTACCCTTGTCACCGAGGCTATTGACGGTATTTTGGATATGTAAAAGTATGTCACTCTTACCGTCAACACCGGACAACTGTACGAAGTTCTTGTACTCCCTATGGTATGTGTCAAAGAGTCTAGACTTGATCTGAGGATTGCCCTCATGGTATCTCACATGTGTTTGTCAGATCTCTCACGCCGTAGTGAGGTTTGAGACTCGCTCATACTCGGTTAGACACAAGCTTGAGAAGAGGATGATACGGGCTCTTGCATTTGAAGCATGTTGTGTGACTTGGGCTTGGGTATTCCAAGCACCAAGAACCACGTAGTCCACATTCTCAAAATCTCTCAAATATTCAAATCAACTCCTTGAAGGAAGATGGACATGCGCACCTTCCAATAGAGAAGTTCATTTCCATCAAAAAACAAAGGTTTGTCAACACCTCGCTCCATGTCGCCTTCGCGGATCAAGAACTGTTTAAGGTAGAATGATCCTTAACTGGCTCGGATACCAATTGAAGGACCGAGAACGGCGACCTGAGGGGGGTGAATGGGAGCCAAATCAAATCTCTTCTCACACTTCGCCCTTGTCCCAAAATCACGCCCAAAACTCAAGCTCAAGAGAGACAACATGCACACGACCCAACATGTTGGTGGACACCTTAGGAAGAACCTAAAGATGCAGCGGAGCGGTCGGAAGAAATCGACGAATGATAGAAGCCATGAACTCAAAAAGTGACCCAATAGAGATATTCTCAAACCCTAGAGAGAAGAGGCAAGAGCACACTCAAAAAATACTTATGAGAACTGGTCTCAAAATTTCCTCATCATGTTCCTTACGTGAATACGAATCCAACGCAACAAACGGAACTTGATTCAAAGTCCAAACGAGAGAGATATGAGCAAAACAGCGCTGCAGCTTTCCGAACTGTTCGATGTTGGCAGTCCGGATTGTCCGCCCTTGCTAAAATTTGAACTGCGGACAGTTCGCGAAGAGGTCCCACATAGTCCGCCCTTATGCTCAAAAACACTGAGCAGCAAGTCCAGAAACAGTGTTCATTCGGCGGGTTTACATGTTGGATAGTCCGGGGGTCAGGCCCAGACAGTCTGCGACCCCCTCTCTGAACAGAGAAGCTTCCTCCCTCAGCCCGATAGGCAGACAGTCCGCCACTTGGGCGTGGCAGTCCGCGGCTACTAGGACAGAGGCGATTTGGGGGAGATTTTGAATTGCCTTAGCCCAAATCTTTCCCAAATCACAACCAAATGATCACCAATTGTAACCAACTTTGTAGGCATGATTCTACTGCAGTAGGGGAGCTATCCCAAAGAAATCATCGCTCAATTTGGTGTGAACAAACAGGAACAAAAGGATTTGGGAAAAAGCTCAAGAACAAGAACTCGAAATCAAAATCACCCGATCTATGGCTCGTGAGTTTGAGGTGAAACCCTTTGGTGCAAATGATCTCCTCACGTAGCCGCACAAATTGGTTTCAAACGAAATCGCGAGAGATGCCTCAATCAAAAGTTCTTGCAACAAGAAGAATTGGAGAAAAGAGGGCAAACTAAAGAACGTGAAGAACAAAAGCCATCGAGGGACACAATCACGAAATCAAAGCCACCATGGCTTACAAAGGGTAAGGCCTCCAAATTCCTAAACAAAACGAGTACACAAGTGTTACATGAATCGACTACAAAATCGATCCATGGACCTCTAAGCAAGAAACTAGGGGGAGGGAGAGCTAGAGAATGGAGAGGGAGGAATGAGGGAATGAAAGAAGTGGGGGAGGTGAAGGGGTAAGAACCCTTCATCCACTACTTAACCACGCTTGGAAATTTCCAAATCGCCCCCTAGATACATGAACGAATTACCTAATCCTGAGACAGTGTAATCCAAGTCGGAGATATTTTTTTCGAATCTTGATCGGAAAGACCGCGCTTCCTAACTGGACTTGTTGTCGCCTCAACGGAACCTCCAGGATTCCACCACGTGCCATCCCCGCTTCCTCAGAACCTCCGCTCGGGCTTTGAGGCCCAACCCACGAAACCCGCCACCGGTAGCTTTCGGCTCAACTACCGAACCCCGAGTTTTGAGGCCCAAACTCGGAAACCGTCCACCGGTGGTTTTGAGGCCCAAACCACCAAACCGCTCGACTCGAGCCACTTTGTCCTCACCCGATCAGACTCTGATGTCCCATGAGCCTCCAGTTCGACTCGCTCATCCGCCATCTTGACTCGGTCGAGTCAGTCTACCTCCATGTCTTCTTGCGCTCGTCGATTCCAAATACTAGCCACCACAGATAGTCCGCTGGCCCTCACGGTGCATCGGTCCAAGCCCCGCTTCCGGCATACACAGCTCTCAGTCCATCAGCACGGCAAGTCTCTACTCGACCTTTACCACGCCATTGACCACTGTCTCCAGGCCTAGCATCTGCACACCACAAACGATTGCTGCAAGATTAGTGAAACCACTCAAACTGAAACACTCAAATGTTGATCAATCACTCATTACAAAACTAAACAAAATGGTCACATATCAACCATGTGTTCACATGGGAAGATCATCAGGAAACACATCCGGGAACTCACAAACTATCGGGATGTTTTTCAAGGCGGTGACTTGAATAGCACAAGTCATAGCACAAAGGTCAAGCTTTCTTGGGAGCGATACTTGAAAGGTTTCAGACTCTTCTGGAATTTTCAAAGTGAGGGTTCTATTTCCAGTATCTATAGTTACTCCATAATGGTGCATCCATCTCATGCCTAGGATCACATCCAAACCTAAGCTGGGTAGGATGATAAGATCTGTTCTAAACTCATGTTTCTGTATTATGATGCTCACATCTCGGACTGCTTGTCTAGTTGATATGTCAGCCCCGGCTGAACTTATATAGTACCCCCCACATCCAAATCAGATATGCTCATGTCATGCTTAACAGTAAAAGCTTTACTCACAAAAGAATGTGAAGATCCTGAGTCAAACAGCACAACTTCAAGATGTTTGTTTACGAGAAACATACCAGTTGTAACAGGTTCCCCCTGTGGAACTTCCTCCACGGTAGTGTAATGTACCTATCCCCGATATGCCTGATTCTTCCTTGGATAAGGCAATCTTTAGCAAAGTGGCCCGGATGCTAACAATTGTAACATGGGTCATTGTTTGGCAGAGCCTTTTGATTTCTGGAACTACCTTGCCCTGGATTGCCTTCTGGGAGAGCAATGGTGTATGCCTGCGATACTGACCCTATTGTGCATTCTCGGTTGGAACCTTCTTTTGAGGAGGCCTAAACTTGGCCCCTACCATTGAAGGACGATATGTATCACGGTTGACAAAAGGAGCCCTTTGCTGATAAGAGCTTCCCTCGAACGCCCTCTTGTGGCCTTTAGTAGCTGCATGCAGGTTGTTCTGGTTTTCCTAGGTTAGAGCATCACTAATGAACTCACTGAAGTTGGTGCGGTTGGATGTGGTAAGAGTCTTCATCAACTTGGTCCTCAGACCTCTCTTGAAGCTGTCAATCTTCTTCTCATATGTATCAACAAACTGGGATGCATAGCGTTCCAGGTTGTTGAAAGCATGAAGGTACTCTGTCAAGGTCTTGGTTCCCTGAGTAAGCCTCAAGAACTCTGCTACCTTCATCTTCATCAAGCCAGGAGGGATATAATGCCCCTTAAAGTGGTCTTGAACTGATTCCATGGGACTTGAGTGTTGGCAGGGTAAGTGGTGCGGTGATGAGCGCACCAAATACCAACCGGACCTTGGAGTTCATGCGAAGCATACTGTGCCTTCAATTCCTCTATCATCCTCAGCAAACGGAACTTCTGTTCCATTGTGTTAAGCCATTCATCAGTTTGAAGTGGCTCTTCAGCCTCCTTGAAGATAGGTGGTTTTGTATCCAATAAATCCTTGAAAGTATTGAACTGATTACCCGCCGGCCTGTCATGATTTCCTTTATCTTGGTTGTTTTGAGCGATGTTGTGCAACAGGACTTCAATGTTGCATTGGCTCCCCGTAAACTGGGAAAAGAACTGCTATGGGTGACTGGCGGTGGTGAGGGCAATGGTGATTCATCCTCATTATGATGGTTACCACCACTGTCGGAACCACGGGAGCGAGTGTTGGCAGGCATCTGCATGAATTTGATAGCAAGTAACAAAGAGATCTGAGTAATTGTAGACGAATCATAATTATGCCTTAGTAAATACTTCAAAGGAGATAGCTCAAATCCACATAGGGCATAAAAGAATTCATTTCCATAACACATCATCATTGCCATTAGCACTTGGTACCATATAAAACATTCATACAAGCCAAAAGTGTTAGTCCCAACTGGACTTTAAGTCATAGAGGTTACATGATCAACGTGTTTCTCCATGATGCAACAAAATAACAACACTAACTGAAGCAAAGACAACTAGAGACTAGCGCAGCTAAGCTATCCTAGCCGTCGTGGTCAATGTCCATCCCTGATAGACGGCCACCCTCGTCATCACTGTCGTCGATAAGCTCGAGCTCCTCTGTGTCCTCTTCTTCCTTAACCTCAGCCTCTGGGTTGTCTTCGGCATAGATCACTGCGGGATCTACCTCGGGTACAACTGGCGGATGAATCATGTGGATCACATTGTTGAGCCGATGGACCTTCTGATGACGACCCGTAGGGTTCGCAGTTCGATCTTTCGATGAGAGTTGGTGGATAACTCGATTGGTGGATGGAGATGACGTTCACGGCTCGACTACAACCGTCCAAGGACGCTGCGCCTTAGCAACCGATACACCACCTCCGATGGCTGCCGTGATCTTGCGGCGCGACAACCAGCCACTAGGGCTCCCGTCCTGCAAGCAATCGAAGAACCAGCAAGAACAAGATGAACAAGCACTCAATTGCAAGATGAATATGAAGGTTTCAATCTGAGAACACAATATGGTGAGGTTCTGATGACAATCAGACGGACGGTTGATCCAACACGCGCGCTGAAAGGCGGTAGCAATAGCTAACTCGACGAAACAAAACCTAAACTGTTTGTGGCAGCTCTAAAGACTTATAAGGAGTTGGGAGGACGACCACAAGGGTGTTGGGTCGTTCTCCAACCCTAGGACGCGTCCCTAATGGACCCAACTTGATACATGGGCCACAGGCCCAAAATAAGGTGACGCAGCACCGGTGGACAGAAAAGGTCTCGGTACAAAAACGATGACCCTGGACGCATCTGATAAGGTATAGCCATGCTTCTGGATCCGTTGGAAAGTAGACTTGATAAGCTTTCCAAAGAGTGTGAGAATGTCCCAATCGGAGTCCGTATGAAGTCGTGGCATCCATCACAAGTTGGTGCTGTCCTGCAGTCCAAATCCAGCTAGCGCCCATCCCGTGTCCCGCTGATCCTCTCCATTGTTCCTGAGCAAAACAAGAGTGCACGTGTCTCCATTGTCTAAATATAATGGACAAGAGTTTGAGAATAAACTTACTTGATGATTTAGTTCACGGGCACGAGCACGAGTAATAGGACCAAGTGGTGCTGGAGATGGTGTTGGTGTGGTGTTGATGTCCTCATCATCCTCCCCTTCTTGCATTTGAGTCGTCCTCGACTCAAGCTCATCTTCCTCTCCCAAATATGGCTTCAAATCTGCAATGTTAAATGTGGGACTAATCCCAAAAGCTACAGGAAGATCAAGCTTATATGCATTCTCATTAATACGTTTTAGCACTTTAAATGGTCCATCAGCTCTAGGCAGCAATTTAGATTTTCTCAATTCAGGAAACCTATCCTTTCTCAAATGCAACCAAACCAAATCACCAGGTTCAAAAATCAATTGCTTTCTACCTTTATCACCAGCAATCTTATACTTAGCATTCATGCGCTCTATGTTTGCTTTAGTTGTTTCATGCAATTTTAACATCAACTCAGCACGTTGCTTAGCATCAAAATTCAATTGTTCAGAAGTTGGTAGAGGCATTAAATCAATAGGAGCACGTGGTAACAAGCCATAAACAACCTCAAATGGGCACATCTTGGTAGTAGAATGCACTGAACGATTATAAGCAAACTCAATATGAGGCAAACAATCTTCCCACATCTTAATATTCTTCTTTAAAACAGCCCTTAACATAGTAGACAAAGTTCTATTCACAACTTCAGTTTGACCATCAGTTTGGGGATGACATGTGGTAGAAAATAAAAGCTTAGTCCCCAATTTACCCCATAAAGTTCTCCAAAAATGGCTAAGAAATTTAGCATCTCGATCAGAAACAATT
Source organism: Microstegium vimineum (assembly GCA_022036555.1). Classification (NCBI taxonomy): domain Eukaryota; kingdom Viridiplantae; phylum Streptophyta; class Magnoliopsida; order Poales; family Poaceae; genus Microstegium; species Microstegium vimineum. Next base: position 29,186,235 of record CM039119.1, on the reverse strand, counting down.
GTATTTGGCACACCATGCAAACGAACAACTTCTCGAAAGAACAAATCAGCAATATGTGTAGCATCATCAGTTTTATGACAAGGTATAAAGTGTGCCATCTTAGAAAATCTATCCACAACCACAAAAACACTATCACGACCCTTCCTAGTCCTTGGCAATCCCAAAACAAAATCCATAGAAATATCTTCCCAAGGTGCGTTAGGAACAGGTAGAGGCATATACAAACCGTGGGGATGTAAGCGTGACTTTGCCTTTTGACAAGTTGTGCAGCGAGCAACAAATCGCTCCACGTCTCTCCTCATCTTTGGCCAAAAGAAATGACCAGCAAGTATGTCCTCCGTCTTCTTTGCTCCAAAATGTCCCATCAAGCCACCTCCATGCGCTTCCTGAAGCAACAACAAACGAACGGAGCTAGCTGGGATGCATAGCTTGTTAGCTCTAAACACAAAGCCATCATTTAGAACAAATTTATTCCATGCTTTGCCATCCTTACATTGCAGCAACACGTCTTTAAAATCATTATCATGTATATATTGTTGTTTAATTGTTTCCAAACCAAAGATCTTATAGTCAAGTTGTGTTAATAAAGTATATCTCCTAGACAAAGCATCAGCAATGATATTCTCTTTCCCTTTCTTGTGCTTAATTATATAAGGAAAAGATTCAATAAATTCAACCCACTTAGCATGTCTACGGTTCAGTTTTACTTGACTACGAATATGCTTTAACGATTCATGATCAGAATGAATAACAAATTCTTTGGGCCACAAATAATGCTGCCATGTTTCTAATGTTCGCACGAGAGCATACAATTCCTTATCATAAGTAGAATAATTCAGAAGAGGCCCACTTAGTTTCTCACTAAAATATGCAATGGGTTTACCTTCTTGTAACAAAACACCACCCAATCCAATTCCACTAGCATCACATTCAAGTTCAAAAGTTTTATTAAAATCAAGAAGTTGGAGAAGAGGTGCATTTGTCAACTTATCTTTCAACATGTTGAAGGCCCTCTCTTGTGGGGTTCCCCAAGAAAACACGACTCCCTTCTTCGTAAGCTCATTCAATGGTGCAGCAATGGTGCTGAAATCCTGCACAAAGCGACGATAGAACCCAGCAAGTCCTAGAAAACTCCGCACTTGGGTGATAGTCTTTGGTACTGGCCAACCCTGTATAGCGTCCACCTTGGCTTTATCAACCTCAATTCCCTGTGGAGTAACAACATAGCCAAGAAAAGAAACACGATCTGTGCAAAAGGTGCACTTATCAAGGTTACCAAATAAACGTGCCTCCCGTAGAGCTTTAAAAACAACACATAAATGATCAATATGTTCTTCCATAGATTTGTTGTAAATTAATATATCATCAAAATAAACAACAACAAATCTTCCAATGAAAGCACGCAAAACCTCATTCATCAATCTCATGAAGGTACTAGGTGCATTAGTTAACCCAAAAGGCATGACTAACCACTCATACAAACCGAACTTAGTTTTGAAAGCAGTTTTCCATTCATCTCCCAATTTCATGCGAATCTGATGATACCCGCTACGCAAATCCACTTTGGAAAACACAACAGCACCACTCAATTCATCTAGCATGTCATCTAATCGTGGAATTGGATGACGATATCGAATAGTAATATTATTAATAGCCCGACAATCCACACACATACGCCACGATCCATCTTTCTTAGGCACTAAAATAACCGGAACAGCACAAGGACTTAGAGACTCACGTATGTAACCTTTGCCGAGGAGTTCTTGCACTTGACGCTGAATCTCCTTTGTCTCTTCTGGATTGGTCCTATATGGTGCACGGTTGGGCAATGAGGCACCAGGAATCAGGTCAATTTGGTGCTCAATGCCTCGAAGTGGTGGCAGGCCCGATGGTACTTCACTTGGGAACACATCCGAATACTCCTGCAAAATGTTAGCGACAGCAGGAGGCAAAGAACGCTGCATATCATGAAGGGAAATCAATACCTCTTTGCATACTATAGCATAAGCAACAGTAGTGGAAGCATTCAACTCATTAATATCAGATTTAGTAGCAAGCAAACAATTTCCTTTCAATTTTATCTCCTCTTTCATATCAGCAACAGATTGGTCATTTCTATTGCTCTCACTTTTAGCTTTTGAGGCTTTAGCTACATCATCTTGCATAATAGCTTCAGGGGACATAGGATGCAACACAATTTTTCTATCATGGTATAGAAAAGAATATTGATTTGTTCGACCAGAATGCATAGAATCTCTATCAAATTGCCAAGGTCGACCTAGCAGCACATTACAAGCTTGCATAGGCACAACATCACATTCAACCACATCTTTATAGGATCCAATGGAAAAATTGATTCGCACAAGTCTACTTACCTTTGCCTTACCGCTGTTATTTAACCATTGAATGTAATATGGATGTGGGTGTGGTTTGGTGGTAAACGCAAGCTTCTCCACCATGTCAGCGCTTGCCAAGTTGTTGCAGGTACCTCCATCGATGATCATGCGACATGAACGCTCCTTGATGACACACTTTGTTTGGAACAACGTGTGTCGCTGATTTTGCTCCGCCCTCTCCATTTGTGCACTAAGCACACGCTGTACAATGAGGCTCTCATAGTGGTCAGCTGCACCTGCATTAATATGTTCTTCCACATATTCTTCACTACCTGCATGGTCAGCCGCAAGCAATGCAAGTGTATCATCATCAAAATCACTAGCAGATGAATACTCACCATCATCTTTGACTATCATAACGCGCTTGCTTGAACACTCGCGCATCATATGGCCATATCCCTTGCATCGATGACACTGAATGTCTCTTGTTCTACCTGTAGATGCCACGGACGAAGCACTTGCACTAGGCTTCTGTACCGTCTTCGCCACTGAATTCGCTGGAGTAGCACGAAGCTTGTCGCTAGTAGGAGCTGGTGTAGTCGTAGTAGGAGTCGTACGGGGCTGCCATGAATTAGTCTTCCCTGCAGAAAAGTTAGTCCTAGCACTCGCACGTCGCCCCTGCACTTCCCTTTCAGCTTTACAAGCAAGATGAAACAAACGGGTTACGTTAGTGTACTCTTTATATGCAAGGATGTCCTGAATTTCACGATTCAACCCACCCAAAAATCTTGCTATAGCAGGTTCCTCATCCTCCTCTAAATTACAACGCAACATACCCATTTGTAATTCTTGATAATACTCTTCTACACTTTTAGCACCCTGTCTTAGTTGTTGGAGTTTATGTAGCAAATCACGTGCATAGTAAGAAGGAACAAATCTAGCCCTCATGATTTTTTTCAAAGCATCCCAAGTCTGTGGTATGTTCCTAGGATTTTTCTTACTATACTCTATCCACCATACAGTAGCAAAGTCGCTAAACTCACTAGTAGCAGCCCTAACACGTGTATTCTCAGGAAATTCATGACATGCAAACTTTTGGTCAACAGCAATTTCCCATGAAATGTATGCATCAGGATCATACTTGCCATCAAAAGGAGGTATTTTAAATTTAATCTTACTAAAAGCATCATTGTTATTGTGTACCTCACGTCGACGGTGACCCATACCTCTTCGATTTAAGTGTAGGCGACGTCGATCACGAAGGTCATTGTCATCAAGATCCATATCTCCAGAGTAAGCATCCTCATCATTATCTTCGACCCGCTCCTCGTCATTGTTGCCGTCATCATTCTTCTCTTTGTCTCTTGTGTGGAAGTCATCAAAACGTTGTAGAAGAGCAACAAGGCTTTTGTCCATACGAGCCATCGATGCTTCAACTCTTGTAAGCTTGGTGGTGGTGGTGAGTTGGGGGGACTCCAACTGCCCAATCTTTTCATTGGTCACCTGTAAATCTCGATCAAGTCCATCTGCGTGGAGCTGCACCTGTCTTGTAAAATGCTGAATGATGCCCTTGGTGCGTGGAGTTTGTGGCATCTGGTTATTGTCCTCTGTCCTGACATGGTTTAAAAGACAAGAACAACAAGAATACAAGTGAAGAAATAAAAGCCCTACAACTATTAGGATGTAGCTACAGCAAGACACTCTCTCTCAACCTGTTTCTCAAGCTCTTACCAGTTCTTACCTTGCTCAAACAAGAGGGGTCAACAACCAGCAAGTCTGCAACCTTGGAAGTGAATGTATCGGTACCGTAGCACAACACCTGTCAAGTTGTAGTCGAATATGTGGAGCTGTAGGTGGCCAATGTTATGCTCAAGGACAAATACTAGCACCACGTTAGATTAAAAAGCGAGCTGAATAATCGTTCAAAGGTGGTACTGTGCTGGTCCTAGCCTAGACCGTGCTAGAGACGCGAGCCTGGACACAAAGGAACTCACAAACACCACCTATCCAAAGGAGGGAAACACAAAGATCAGCCCCTTTTTTTTGTTTTTTTTTTTGCCTCTTTTCTTTTTTTTTTTTTTGCTTTTTCTTTTTTTTTTTTGCTTTTTTTTTTTTTCCAGGGAAACCTCAAAACTGATTATAGGAACAAAGAGATGTCAAAAGAGCAAATCACCACACACACTCTCTCTCTCTCTCTCTCTAAAGTAAGCTTCGCTGTAATATGGTATGAAACTTGTAGTCCCGACTTGTACTGCGCGAACTTAATTATGGAAAACAACGCGGATGGCGGCAATTTATAGCAGCGAAAAACCACGGTAGTACTCGGACTCGATTCCCGAAATCAACTCGGACTCGATTCCAGAACACAACTCAAACTCGAACTGGACAGCCACGAATACCAGGGTAGTACTCGGACTCGAACTTGACAGCAACGAAATCTACTTAGACTCGGACTAGAACGTGACAAGAACTCGAAACTCTAAAGGACTATAACTAAAACCAGCAACTCGACACAACCGATGCAACCGACGACTCAACAAGCCCTAACTAAGTAGTACTAGCAAAAGGCTCAACGGGTTTATGGGATTACGGAAAACTAATCTACTATTTTTTTTGGCTTTTCTGGACTATAGGAAAAAAAAATTTGTGAAGAATTGGAAGTCTCTCACCGATAAACCTTGCTCTGATTACCAACTGATGACGACCCGTAGGGTTCGCAGTTCGATCTTTCGATGAGAGTTGGTGGATAACTCGATTGGTGGATGGAGATGACGTTCACGGCTCGACTACAACCGTCCAAGGACGCTGCGCCTTAGCAACCGATACACCACCTCCGATGGCTGCCGTGATCTTGCGGCGCGACAACCAGCCACTAGGGCTCCCGTCCTGCAAGCAATCGAAGAACCAGCAAGAACAAGATGAACAAGCACTCAATTGCAAGATGAATATGAAGGTTTCAATCTGAGAACACAATATGGTGAGGTTCTGATGACAATCAGACGGACGGTTGATCCAACACGCGCGCTGAAAGGCGGTAGCAATAGCTAACTCGACGAAACAAAACCTAAACTGTTTGTGGCAGCTCTAAAGACTTATAAGGAGTTGGGAGGACGACCACAAGGGTGTTGGGGTCGTTCTCCAACCCTAGGACGCGTCCCTAATGGACCCAACTTGATACATGGGCCACAGGCCCAAAATAAGGTGACGCAGCACCGGTGGACAGAAAAGGTCTCGGTACAAAAACGATGACCCTGGACGCATCTGATAAGGTATAGCCATGCTTCTGGATCCGTTGGAAAGTAGACTTGATAAGCTTTCCAAAGAGTGTGAGAATGTCCCAATCGGAGTCCGTATGAAGTCGTGGCATCCATCACAAGTTGGTGCTGTCCTGCAGTCCAAATCCAGCTAGCGCCCATCCCGTGTCCCGCTGATCCTCTCCATTGTTCCTGAGCAAAACAAGAGTGCACGTGTCTCCATTGTCTAAATATAATGGACAAGAGTTTGAGAATAAACTTACTTGATGATTTAGTTCACGGGCACGAGCACGAGTAATAGGACCAAGTGGTGCTGGAGATGGTGTTGGTGTGGTGTTGATGTCCTCATCACCTTCTGTTGCAACTCCCAGATGTAGTAGTGGGCCTACTAAAGCCTACCACCTAGCTTTGCCTCCTAGCAGTCGAACACAATGTTCCCCACAACTTGCTGGTGGCGAAGTAAACACTCGCGTGCCTCAGCTACCTCAGCAAGATGTATAGCTGCATCCCTCTCATCTTGTGCCTCCTTGGCTGCCCTCCTGAGTCCATGGTTGCCTCTACTCCAGTCCTGGCGAGACAACTCATTCTACTTGAGTTGGTCCACACAGACTTGGTAGGAGTAGTCTCTGGTGAAGAAAACCTTGAGCACCGCATACATGGCACTCATAGCTGGTCCTGAAGTGCCAGCCCTCTCATCCCTGTTCTTGATCAGGGGACTAGCTTTGTCCTGCCATCAAACTATAGTGTCAAGGTCCACCTCAGGAAAGGATCCTTCTGCTCCACGGTCAAGGTTTCCTCTATGCCTATAGCAGATCTGACTCAGCACGGTCAAAGCTACTTCCTAGGCCCCTTCCCAAGGGTTGTGACCCTCAGGCTCAGTTGTCCACTCCTGCCAAAAAGGAGCCTCAGTACACGCTGGGATAGTCTCCGTCACTATGTACCAAGGTGACTGTCCAAACGACTCCTGAGTCTAGAAATACCAAGATGGCTTGGTATACCCCACCTGATTCAGCACCCTCCAAAGCAGAGTAGGAGTGCCAAACAAGGTCAGGAACAAGTCACTGCTCTAGGGAGCTCCTGGGGCTTGCATCTGTAACAAGTTTTTAACCTTTTGTAAGTACATATATTTTTAGAGATTGTGCATTTTATCAACATAAAAGGTATAGATTTGGTATGCGAGGGAACAATGCAATGTATGATGACACATGATGCATGCATGTATCTTACGTCCTCACATTCCTATGAAAGCAAACCTTTCACTAAAATGTTCTAGACGGTAGCATACATACGTTCTCTCATACATACAAAACTAACGGATCTACACGATTCGCTGTTAGTATACCTGCAGAAGATTCATTTCAGCCCAACCCCACAACATTATGAATATAATGCATTGTTGAAATGTAAATCTAATACTCACTTAGGTGTACACCCTATATACATGTAAGCAGTATATGCACCCTTCTCAAAAGTATTACTCCCACACATGGGTATCTTGTTGTCCACATACATGTAAGTATGCAATAGTTCGACACATTATATATATCCACTTGCCTAGACCGACGGTTATTTGGTCATGCTCTCACAACTCACCTTACCTTAGGCGCAGCAGCAAAATTTTGATCCATACAACACCATTCAAGCGAATGGCCCCTATACTATTCCAACCTATATGGATAGGTAACCAAAAATATGATGCAAACCCATCAGTACTTATAAGCCACCTAAATTCCTAATTTGGGCAATAAGGGACATAACCAATGGCACACTTATAGTTTCAAAATTAATATTTTTAGTGCGCACACCAAAAGTTTGTAGTATAAATAGTTTTGTAAAGTAAATCTTTTGTTTTAAATACACTAATGAATAGTAGTATACTAAATCTTGCTTTGATGCTAGCTGTCACGGAACCGCCCAACCTATAAGCGCACTAGTGTAATGGTTTCCATTTTCATGGTCACACTGTCACACTAGAGCCCGGTAATCCTTGAAATCTCAAAGGATTTCAATCCACAACTTGTTCCAACCAAGATCGTACATGATTCAGTAACCACATGCTCACAGTGATAAGTTCAAAATGAAATAATATTACATCAAAGTTTAAGAGTGTTAATACAACACCGAGTTTAAATAAAAGTAGCGGAAGTCTTTGTTTTGAAACAACACATTCACAAATTGTTTAAACCAAATATAGTGCCATACTTAGGACAGTCCCATCAAAAGCAACAAGGAGAGACATCAGAATCCGCCGTTGCCCATGGTCTTCACTCATCATCCCCAGTAGGGTAGAGGCAGGACTGGCAATTACCATGATAGACCATACCATCTGCTACAAGGGTCAAGAAACCCTGAGTACTCAATTATACTCAGCTAGACTTACCCGATAGAGAGATATATATAAGACACTCAAGGATTATGAAAGGCTTATAGATGGAGCTCATGAGATAGCATAAATTTTGCATAAAGGAGCATTACTACTTACTCTAACTCTTCCAGTTTAAAACATCTTTTAGCATTAGAATTAGTAGAGCATAGCAAATCTAGATTAGCACTTGATGTAGAGCATTCACTGATTAAGCATCACAATAGTAACCATATCAAGTTTGGCATGGAAACCATATAACCATCTTTTGGTTACTTATTAGAGTTTAAGTTTCTATAGTGGGAGGAAGATCTTTCAAGTTTCTCACTGATGGGGAGAGACCGCGATTCGAATCAAATTCCTATCTAGCTGGAGGTTTATTCCTCAATCACACCCAAGCCTCCCCCGTCAGGTTGACTTTGGCGGGTCACCTTTAGTATAATTCAGGTGTCGTCGTGGGTCCCTCGGTATAGGCATGAGTAGCGACTCACGGTAGCTAGGTCGTTCAAGCAGATCTTGCCCACGGTACGATGCCAGGTAGCTCAGGTCGTACTTGCCCACGGTCTACTATTCCGGTCACGGTCTTCATGACCCAAGTAGGAGGGGATCCCGGGACGAACTACAAAGTTAGGCTTCACGGTCGAAACGAGTTATTCGGCAACGAGTTATTATGCAAAATTTTATTTCATTGACCGAATATGTCCATATCTCTTCTCTTGTAAAGAAGCTACCACTTACCCTTTTTCAACAACCTTAGATAGAGCTTTTTCATCTTCAGTGAGCTCTCCACTAACCACATTTACTATTAGGTTGTTTGATTAACTAGTTGTTAAGTTCTTATCAACTAAAAACTTATTCACCACAACCAACAAGGCATTCAAAACAGCAGCTGAAAGAAACACTCATAACAGGAGCTACAAATGTACAACACTAGCAAACTTGGACTTTCTAGAAAGCTTATGAAATTATCTAAAAAATATCTATAACACTCTCTAGCTAAACCAAACTTATCTTAGGCTAACAGTCACTTTAAGCAAAGTTGTTTGGTGAAAATAGGAAAAACACAGATTTATCATCCAACTTGTAAAATGCATACTGCTCAAAATAAATAGGCTATAGCTGTACAAATTTAACACAAGGTAGATGAACCAGTTATCTACAACATTGGTATTCATAGCTAGTGTTGAAACTAATTAAAAGTAGATGAAACTAAGCAAGCAATTAAACTTGTTTCTGCTGTCCAGCTGCTTTGAACAGACATTTAGAACAGTCATAGGGTTAAAATCACAACACTAGAAATCATGATAAATTAGGACAAGCAAGGTTACATAATTAGCTACCACTGTGGTATTACACTCATCACCAGAAAACACATATACAAAGTAGTTAAGACTACCACTTTGCTATAGGTAAGAAAACACACATGTTTTATACACAAAACCTTAGTACAATTTGAAATGTGGGAAACAACAGATTTAATATTTTTCTTAGCTCTCAATAAGCAAGTATTACTTGTAAAAAAATTTGCAAGCACAGCACATGCATACATTTCAAATGATAAATGGCACAAGGTTTTTATTTAATAAACATGCATTTATCCATATTAACTATGTAAATCAATTTAAACTAAGCTTGCTGACACTTAAACATTTTTCATGGCAACTGCATGCTAAAACAAGTCTACCACAACAAGAATCATATTTTTAGCACATTTGGAACTCTTGATATGAATTTAACAAGTTAAATAGACATATAATAACATGTTGTCCATTTTGAATTTATCAACACATGAAAACAGTTCAACCATGCCACTTCACATTTTTCACAGATAGAGCACTTCATAACAAAGCTAACAAAATTGATCTCACATTATTTTCATTTTATACATTTAACTATGAATTTTCAAAGTTGGGAAACAAATCTGCAAAAACAAATAAAGAGACAAACACTGCACAGTCAATGACAAGTGGGACCCATGCGTCAGTGAGCCCCCACAGAGACAGCATGCCTGGTAGGTGCTCGACCGACGGCAACTCGCCGGCGATGAGGTCTCCCGCCAAACTGACCCTACAGACCTGTTCCCCTTTGCCCCCGCATTGACTCATGTGCTTGGTTGTACCCCACGACCACCGGAGCAAGCTCGACGGCGTCAATGGTGGCATGGCGGCGTGGTGCTTCCTACGCCGGCAACAACATGCCATCTTCGGCCAAGCTAGCGGGCGCTACAGCATCCTTGAACCCTAGCGACTCAATTAAGCTCGGATCAAAGCCATGAGCAAGCGCCGGAGAGCTCGGTCACATGCACAGTGGCACGGTGGCGAGGACATGGCGGAGCGAACGTTCTACTCTGGCGCCGGCAAGGCGTAATCGCTTCAACCGACTCCGGCCACAAGTGTATGTGTCACTAGGCTAACCCTAACACTACTCAGGCGAGCGAGATTGACACTGGAGAGCCCAACGCAACCCTCACCAGAGTTGTGGGTGTCAAGAGCATGCGCACGTCGGCGCTCCAGTTCCGACGAACCCTAACCCTAATTGGTTCAACCAGCTCCACGGTGAGCTTCTACGTGACCTAGGCTACTGCATACACTAGCTACAAAGAAGGAGAGGAGGGCTAGGTGGAGTTGGCCACGGCGGCGCAGAGCTCTTCGGAGTTTCCGTGGCCATGGCGTCCGCGGTGTTGCGTGTTCCGACTCACCTAGTCCTCTACTGCATCAACCAAGCGGCGGATCTTGTACAGCAAAGCGAGGCGATGTTGTGGCTATGTTTGTGCAAGCAATGTGGCGGTGACTAGCTCAGGCGAGCTCGGCGGCGGTGGCGGCTCTCGGTGTTGGCAATGGAGGAGCGGTGCGAGAGCGGGAGAAACAGAGCGAGGGAGAGTGCGAGTGAGGGCAAGTGAGTGCGCTGGTGGAGTGTGCGGGCGTCCAAGCCAGTGGTAGCATGCGGCGTCGCTAGTGTACGGCCTCCACGTGTTGCGCGAGGCCTGCGCCAGTCATCCACTATTGGCGCCCCTCTAAACCCTGAACCCATTTGAAGCTTGCCTGACAGAGCGATTTCACTTGCTAATTACTCCCTAATCCGGCCATGACAAGATCAACCAAGCACATCATTAGCTAGAGCTACACGTGATCTTCAAATATGTTACACTGAGCTCGAGCTAATTCGGTTTGGTTTTCAAACTGGAAGCAAACAAACATAGGTACTTTGAAACTATTGGTCAGTTATGACTTAGACAAATTTTAATTTGCAAAAACAGCCTCTCCTATGCTCTTAATTGCTTAATTAGGGCATGTTAGGGTCTAAATAATGATTAGGTCACTTTACAACTTTTGTTGATTATAAAATTCTCTACAATTTTGCTTAAGCACACACTGTCATGCAAAGTCATTAGCAAGGTCAATTTGTTTAGTCAAGCAGAAGGGTTCCTGTGGTCAACATAAGCACTTAAACCCTAGATTGCTTCATTTGACATGATCACCTATACAACCATGGTTCCATTGGCATCCCTAAGTGCTTCTAGGTGATTATTAGTGATCAAAACATCAAGCACTTGTTTATACAAGAACAAAGTACACATACACATGCATAGGTTATCACATACATGTGAAATGAAAAGGGTTTTCATTTTGACTTAGCATTTCATGATACCTGTGAATGCATAGATGCATGGATACTTATGCTCATGCTCATGAAATGATATGCAAGGATGCAAGATTAACACCTAGGGTGTTACGTCCCACACCAAAGGGGAGGTCCAAAGCTCACAAAACTAGGTTGGCCAACCTGGCTAATGGGCCCAGAAGCCACCACTAAGCCCCTTACTAGTGGGGACACCTTCTAGAAGAAGGGCAATGTCCCCACCTGTCATGGGCAAGTCGGCCAACCTCCCCCTATGCACATCAAGCATCTCTGAAATCCCCACCGCCTCTCTACATGCCTCCATGCATCAAGTTCATCTCCACCATTGATCTAAGGCGGATGGAAAGGTCGGTTTGATCCTATGAAGCAAGATGGAGATGTCGCGGATCGCTGACATGGCACTGGAGTAGCCCCTACTCCACCTCTAGCTATAAATACCCCCTAGGCCTTCACTCTCAACTCATGATACATTAGAGTAGTCCACTCTCCAGTAGCTTAGCAAAGCTCTGCTGAAGTGCTATGCCTGAATGGTGAGAGTGAGGCAAGTCTGAAGGAGAAAGCCCTGGGTCTGTCGGGAGTCTTCTTCGAGGAGTTCCTCAGCGGATGTAAGTTCTTCTATGTAAGTACTTCATCCAATACATCTATAGTATTCGATATTTTGCATTGGTTTATTAGTTATATAACATGTCTTATTCATATCCCGCTTTACTTTATTAGTAGAGTGCTCTAGTTTTGCATGTGTGCTAGAGTAGTAAGAGTAGTGTTGACGTGGTGTCTAGACTTTCTCTTACATGGGTAGGCTGCTGTTGACTGTCCTTAAATACCAAATTCAACCGTCAACTAAACAAGGAAAAGGATCTATATGAAACCAATAGCTAGAATAAGGGTTTATACTAACAGAATTCCACAAGTTTCGGTGAATGTCTATTTCTATAGGGGGTTATCAGGAAATACGGAGGAAAGGACCACATATAAGGTCTACTAGAGATAATTATCATCCGCAGGAAAAAGAATAGTCTAGAAGGATCAAGAAGGAGCGGGGAGAAACGAGAGGGCTAGCGAGCCCACGGGTAGGGCGCCCGCCCTACCCCTTGGGGCAGCCGCCGTAGGGCAAGGACCAATCACAGTCCACCTCGCGGATCCCCCCTCCACCGCATTTGAGGTTGCATCTAAACCCTCCATTAAGGTCGGTTTGATCCGACGGCCGACGTTCATTTGAGGAGGCTATATAAGGAAGGCTCCTCTGACCCTGAGGAAGAGACACAATTCATTATTCATTATTCATCTCAATAGGAGAGTCCCCTGATCAAGCCCTAGAGCCACCACATCAACTAGATCTCTAGTTTAGCATAGCTACATAGGATTAGAACTAGAAGGAGTCAATCTTCGATTGGTTTCCGGATCTATCAAGAGTATTCTTGGTAATTCTCTCTCTAGTTCTTCATTGTTCATCATTTGTTCTTCAGTATTATGAATATGACTTTGCTCTACTTCATTATATTGATTATGACTTTACTCTATTTGATTATGTTCTCAATTATATTGTTCTTAGTCTATTATGATTATATACTTGGCGTAGTTAGATCTGAACTATATCCATGTTTAGGATCGTATAGCATTTATCCATCAGTACTATGGGTAAATGATAGATATTGTGTTGGCGTGGTGCCTAGACCGTATTTATCTATGATTGTACCCTATATTCCAGATCAAGAGGTAGATCGTGGGAGTGGCAGTCCTGTTGAGTCCTTTGTAGTCATCCTCCCGTTTATAGGGCAGACAGAGCAGAACCATTACGGGGAAATGATTGCTATGTTTCTTATCGTCCTTAGTAATCTCACTATGCATGATTATAATCTTATCTCACCATGATTGCCAAGTATAATTGCACTAATCATAATATGCTAAACTCTATAGTTAGAATAACATAGGAAATATTCTTGTAGTTTGTCCTAATTCCATGCTAATTACTTGCTAGAATATCTATTGAGGTGCTTATCATTATCTTATGTGGCTACATATGCTGATCAGTATATTTATATTTTGTCACTATTCATTCATTATCCATATTTTATGTGACACTTACCCTGTATTGAGAGAGATAGATGGAAACTCTCCATTACACATGCTGTGATACTCATTACTCATTTATTCCTTAGCATTCTCTTCCCAGTGGTAAAAATATAAATAATGATACCTGGAATACTCCTGGTTAAAATGCTACATCTGTATAATCTGTGCGCTTGCATAAACACATTTATATTTATTAGAGGAGCAATTGCATATTTCAATACCACATCTCTCTGTCATGCTGGAAATGACAACCTGGCTTAAGTGGCATGAAAGGTAGTTAATCATTTTTGGCGTCGTTATCAGAAACAGACGTTAAGAGATGTCAACAGCTGCTTGCTTCATGGTTCGAGCGGATGCCAACAGGAAGTGATAACCCTATCTGTGCCTTTGATCCCCGCCACGTGGTTATAGGTAAGTTCTTAAAAGGTTAGTGTAAGGTCCTTGCGATGGCTAGAGGGGGTGAATAGCCTAATTTAAAATTCTACAAAGAAACTCAGCAACAAGATTAGACAATTAAGAGGCGAAGCGAGTTTTGCACTATCCTAGGAGAAAGAGCGAAGCCACCTAACCACGAGAACTATCCTAATAGTTCTAGTGTCTCACAACTCCTACACAAGCTAACAAGCTAGGCACAACCCTACTAGTTCTACTTGCAAGAAAGAAACAATTAATGCAAGAGATAGGATAAGGGAGGTTATACCGCCTTGTCGAGGTGTGAACCAATCAAGATGGAAAACCAAAGAGAACCAATCAATCACCAATGAGACAAGAGGTTGACACTTGATTTTTCTTCCGAGGTTCACTAGTTTGCCAACTAGCTAGTCCCCATTGTGGCGAGTCACTCACTTGAAGGTTCACGCGCTAATTGGCATCACACGCCAAACCCGTCATAGGGTGCCGCACAACCAACACAAGATGAGGCTCACACAAGCCACGCGCAATCCACTAGAGTTTCCGATTGCGATCTCCCGCGGGGAAGGCACAAGAACCCCTTACACTTCTCTTGTGGTCGACGAAGAACAAGCAGCAAGCTTCTCGAACCACCTCCGCTGCTCCAAACCGTCTAGGTGATGGCAATCACCAAGAGTAACAAGAAATCCGCAACGAAAACACCTCCCAAGTGCCACTAGATGCAAGCTACATGCGAAATGCACTTGGATCACTCAATCTCTTTGGATTATCACTAACCAAGCATGAAGATGAGTGGGAAGGAGAGTGCTCAGCTCTAGAGGGTCTCAAGTTGATCAAATGTGTGAGAGAGACAACCCCAAGCCGGCCAACACAAATATATAGGCCTCCCTCCAAGCAACTAGCCGTTAGAGCCAATTCGTGACCGACGGACCCTCTTCAAGTTTGCGATGGACGCTCCATCGCTAGCGTCTGTCGTGTGAATAGAGAGCTCCAGAAATGCAGATTTTCCATCGGACGCGACCATCACCATCGTCCATCGCGTGAACAGAGAGCATCCAGAGAGATCCTTTGACCGACGGACGCGTCCGTCGCATCCTCGACGGACGATCCTCAGCGTCTGATGCCAATCTCTACCAAGACAGCTAGGGTTATGCATCAGACGCTCCATCGCGCTTTGGCCAGCGTCCGTCGCCAGCATCCGACGCCCTTTTCTTGACCAAAATTGTTCCTTTCTTTTCCACCCTTGCTCCAAGGTGCCAAACACTAAGTATACACTTTAGTGTGCAAGTTTTGGCATGTTTTACTTGTCAATTAAGCAGGGTGTAAGTTACTAGGTCCTAAATGCATATGCAATATAGATAACACCTAGTGGCACTCAACAAACCGCAATAACGTTTGCATTTCCCCTCTTAATAGTACGGTTGTCTAACCTAAATGTGATCACACCCACTTGGTGTCTTGACCACTAAAAGAAAAGCCCTAGCTTATACCTTTGCCTTGATTTGCTTAGGGTTTTTCCACTTTCCTTCTTCTCCAAGTGTGAGCTCTTGCACCATTTAGCTTCTTGCTTGCTCCACCACTTGTCATCATCGTCCAGAGATGTACTTAACCTACTCAATCACTTAGAGCTAGGTTAGTACTTTAGGTTTCATCAATTAACCAAAACACTAGAGATCTCTCAGTTAGGCTCTAGTAAAACGATAGACGCTTAGGCCGGGGTTTTGTCTCCTATTGTTTCATCTATTACCTCGGTTTGCGGGAGACTGAATCAATCTTTATACCTACCATACCAGCCAGATATCCTTGCTATACACATAACCTCTCTACCCAATGAACATAGGCTCTTTTGTTCATCATAGGACATCCTTGAATCTAGTTAGTACACTTCACGTTCCTTGTGGAAAATATGATACTTGGAATACTCCTAGTGAATAGCTACAGTTGACTACCATACGTTTGCGGTATTTCTGTTTGCCACTTGTGGTGTCAACAGAATCCACACTTGCTTTTATGGAGTGGATTTGGGAGGTTCCTCGAGCACTCCATCCCTCACAAGTGGTTTGGTAGGCTTAGGTGGGGTAATCTTGGTAAACTTAGGAGTAGTAGTGGGTTTCTCATTGGCGCTCAAACCACTGCACTCACCGATTTTGCCAAACAAGCTATCATCCTTCCCACCTAATGCAAAGCCTATTCCCGAGCCGCTAGTTCCCCTCCTACACTAGCTAAACAACATGTCCAACTACGGCTCTCGACATGACACCCAGCTCAAGACGGTCCAAAGGTATGTGATTTCCTCCTCGGCAAGCATCTTGTCGTGTTTGCACGACTCGATCTCAAGCTCCAAAGCCTCAAAGCGATCCGACTCTCGAGTGCTATCTAAGCTGGACTTCTCTAACACAATAATCCTAGCCTCCTTCTGTGCCAACTAAGATCGCAAGCCTAGGCAAGAATTGCACTCACCAAGCAAAGTAGGCCTAGCCTTCAACTCACTATGCTCCTCAAGTAGAGTTCTATACTTCTTCTGAAGAGAGACAAGACTAGACATATGCAATGCACAAGCATCGCACTCTACCTCCTCGGTAAGCACCACTGTTGACTTAGAGAACTCAAGTTCTTAAGCGCACTCTCATATTTGGCCTTGAACTCTTTCCTCTCATGACCCACGCGCTTGAGCAAAGCATCCTAACTAAGCAACGTGAAGTTCAAAGACTCAACCTCAGCGAACAAAGACTCAATGGATGATGGTACCTCGGGAGTGTCGAAGTCGTCGATCATGTCATCCTCCTCGCCGGTCTCCTTGACTCCGAGTGCCATGGTGCAAAAACCTCCATGCTCGGACCGGGCGTAGAAGCAAAGACCGTTGAGCTTGTCCTCATCCTTCTCCTTCGACTCACCATCGTCGCTCGAAGAAGTGTGTCCGTCGTAGGAGTCATCAAGGTCACTGAGGGAGGCGAAGAAGGCTTGTTGTTGAGCCTTCACCTTGTGGAGTACCTTCTTCTTGATAGCTCTCTTATCGAAGCCTCCCTTGGCCTTGTTCTTGTAGAAGAAGTTGTGCTCGTGCTTGTCCTTGCACTTGGTGAAGTCGTGCTTGGTCATCTTAGGGAAATTGGCGATGAAGTGATCGAGATCCCCGCAACCACAACGCCCTTGGGCCACACCACCACGTCGTCGTTTCAAATGGTTGTTGTGAAACTGTGAGAACCTAGTGATGATCAAGGCCAGCTCATCATCTCCAATCACCTCCACTTGCTCATCTATCATAGAAACCAAAGAAGACAAAGCGAACAAAGATTATGAAAGGTTAGAGGAAGAAGTCAAACCACCAGGGCCAGAAACCAACGTCATAGTCAGAGCCGATGGGTTTTCAAGCTTGGTGCGAGTCTGGTGGTCGATCTCCGAGGACTTGAGCTTGCTGAATAGCTCATCCATGATGAGGGTATCATACCCCTGGTGACTCTTGGATACTAGCCACCTTCATCTCTCAAACCTTCCGATCAAGAGCATGCAAAAGCTTGATATCCATCTCATGATCATCATAAGGTAGGTTAGCCTAATTAGCGCGCATCTTGTAGACGATGGATTGAAAGTGAGAAAACATCGCGCCAACAGATTCGCCACTCAACTGGACAAAGTTTTTATACTCCCTTCGGTACCTATCAAAGAGTCTAGACTTGATCTGGGGAGAACCCTTGTGAAACCTCTCAAGTGTTTGCCAGATCTCTCGCGGCGTATGGAGGTTTGAGACTTGCTCAAATTCATAAAGTGAAAGGCTCGAAAAGAGAATACTACGGTCCTTCATATTCGCGTTGTGTTGATTGACTTGCACTTGATCAACAAGAACGACAAGAACACGGTAGTTTTCATTCTCGCAAATCTCGCATATGAGCGAATCAACTCCCTAAAGAAAAGCAAACATTCGAATCTTCCAGTATGAGTAATTTGTTCCATCGAAGAACCGTGGTTTGCTGGAACAACGCTCCATGTCGCCTTCGCAGATCAAGAACCAGCTAAGGTGTATTGATCCATAACCCGCTCTCATACCAATTGAAGGACTGATAACAGCGACTAGAGGGGGGTGAATGGGAGCCAACTAAAACTTCTCCAAAGATTGGCCCTTGTCCCAAAATCACGCCCGACATAACCACTCGACAAGGACGATGCGCTCTCAACCCAACACGTGGGTGGATACCCTAGGAGAGGTCCTAGAGGTACAGCGGACCAATCAAGAAAGGTCAGCGAACAAGCCTTGGAAAAATCCAATCAAAACAGCACAAACAGGAAAATCTCGGACTGTCCGCGAGGACCTGTCAGACTGTCCGCTGACAAGAGGCCGGAGTATCCGCACTCAGAGGGCTGGACTATCCGCCGGCAACTTTGTCCGAAAACAACTAAAATGGAATAGTTATGGACCGAGGCCAGACTGTCCGTGTTGGGTTGTCGGACTGTCCGCACCGGTAACATGGGAGCCTGTACTTTTCCGCGACCTGAGGGCAGACTATCGTGTAAAACCCCCAAAAACCAACTTCCTAGAAGAGTTGTTGGACCAGTCACAGACTATCTGCGGGTTAGTGTCGGACTATCCACGACTTGGGGACCCGAGCGGAGCAGAGCTCCCTTGTGCTCGTCCCCAAATCGAAAGATCTCATCTCATGAACAAATGGGGGAAAAGGCGGGAAAACAAGAACACCAAGAACTCAAGCAATTCGGGACACTGATTCAAGATATTAACTAACCATGGAACATGGAGGGATAGGGCCTCCAATTCCCGCACAAACTTGGTTCAAGTGTTTACACGAATTGACCAGAAAAATCAATCCAAGAACCTCATGAGCAAGAACACCGAAGGAGGGAGAGAGCTAGAGAGTGGAAGGGGGAATGGTGGAATGAAAGAGGTGAGGGTGCTAAGCGGCCCATCATCCTTATTTAACGGCACGTTTGGACATTTCCAAAACACCCATAGATACATGAGCAAATCACCTAGCCCTAGGACATTGCGATCCAACTCGGCAGATATTTTCTTCATCTTGATCAAACGGCCCTGCTTCCTACCCGGACTTGTTGTTGCCTCGACACAACCTCCAAGATTCTGCCACGTGCCATCCCTGCTTCCTCGGATCTATCCGAGTTTTGAGGCCCAAACCCATAAACTGTCCACCGGTGGCTTTGTGGCTCAACCACCAAACCCTGAGTTTTGAGACCCAAACTCGAAAATCATCCTCCGATGATTTTGAGGCCCAAACCACTAAACCGCTCGACTCATGCTACCTCGTCCTTGCCCAGCCCGGCGCCAAGTTCTCATGAGCCTCCCCGCTCGACTCGCTCGCTCGCCATCTTGACTTGGTCAACACGGTCTACATGTCTTCTCGCACTTGTCGATGACAAGTGTCAGCCACCACGGCTAGTCCTCCGGCCCTCTGGTTCGTCAGTCCGAGCCTTGCGTCTGCCCTTCACCGCTCTCAGTCCATCGGCACGGCACGCCTCTACTTGACCTTCACCTCGCCATTGACTACCATCTTCGAGCTCGACACTTGCACAACGCAAGCCAATAGACAAGCACATTTCTGCTTTTGCAGTGGATTAGTGAAACTCTCTCAAAGTGAAATACTCACATGTTGAGAAAACACTCATCATTAAAACTGAACATCATGGTCACATATCAACCATGTGTTCGCAAGTAGCTTACTTATTTATAGCATGTATAGATTTCTCTAGCTAGACCTTGAAGTGCGATTTAGATCATTATTAGGTTAGCATTTGTTTGGATAGGAGGCTTGCAACCCCAAATAGGCTAGTGCCAAATTTGCTTCGCTTTGTTTTATTCTAACTTGTTGTTGAGAATATATTGTAGATTTTTATTTAGGATATTCACCCCCCCCCTCTAGCCATCAAGTAGACCTTAGATCTCCAAAATCTAGTCCTTCAACTTGAGAGAACCCCTTTGCCACTAGTCTTGTCTTATTCTTCACTACAAGTCCTTGGTCATCTAGCTTGTTATGGAACACCCATTTTGTGACAATCACTCTTGCATCTTGTGGCTTCCCTTCTAGGGTCCATACTTGATTGCGGGTGAAGTTGTTCAACTTTTCATGCATGACATTCACCCAATCTGGATACCCTAGAGCTTCTTCTACACAAGTAGGCTCAACGCAAGAAACAAACGAGTGATGTTCAATAAATGAAGCAATCTTTTGAGAGCGAGTCATTACACCCCTTAAAGGAGACTCCCTATGATAAGCTCTTGTGGATGTGCTTGGAGTATGGGTGTGGATTTTCTTTCAGTCACTTGAGGAGGGGGGTGTGGTGCATCAACATCTTGTGCTAGTGCTTCTACTTGGTCTTAAGGGATGAAGGTGTCTTCATTGGTCTCCCTCACTTGATCATCATGAGCTTGAGGTACTTGTGGTCCTAAAGGCTCGTCATTTGCATCATCATCTCCTTCATCCACGTCTTGTTGGTTGATTGCACCAATAGACATGTTCTTCATTGCCTCTCTCAAGGGTTCATCACCTACATCAACAAGATTTTCAATTGCTCCTTGGGATCTATTAGTCTCATTGAACACCACGTCATATGTTTCTTCAACTAAGTTGTTGGCTTTGTTAAATACTTGGTATGCCTTGGACTTCAATTAATAGCCAGCAAGAAATCCAATATCACATCTCCGTTGGAACTTTCCTAGATATTGGCGCTTATTATAGATGTAGCACTTGTAGCCAAATATCTGAAAGAATGAAACATATGGCTTCTTCCCATTGAGCACTCATAGGGTGTCTTCTTCAAGAATCTTTGGATGAATAGTCTATTGAAAGCATAGCAAGCAGTGTTGATTGCTTTGGTCCAAAGACTCTCTAGTGTGTTGTACTCATCTAGCATGGTTCTTGCAAGTGTGATAAGTGTTCGGTTCTTCCTTTCAACTACACCATTTTTGTTGGGGTGTGTAGGTTGCGGAGACCTCATGCTTGATCCCAACTTCATCACAATAGTCCTCAATCTTGGTGTTGATGAACTCGTTGTCATTATCACTTCTAATCTATTTTATCTTGATATCAAACTCATTTTGTGCTCTCTTTGCAAATTTCTTGAATGAGTCAGTTGCCTCTCCTTTGTCATGAAAAAAGAATACCCATGTATATCTTGAATAGTCATGAAGAATCACAAGACAAAAGAGATTGCCACCCAGGATAGCATAAGTTGTTGGCCCAAACAAGTCCATGTGTAGAGGTTCAAGTACTCTTGATGTTGACATGAATGTGTTGGGTGGGTGAGTGTTGGCAACTTGCTTGCCAGCTTGACGTGCACTACAAAGCTTGCCCTTCTCAAACACAACATCCTTGAGCCCTCTAACCATCTCTTTCTTCAATAGCTTCTTGAGAGTGCTCTTTTCAACATGAGCTAGCCTTCTATGCCACAACTAACCAAGAGATGACTTTGAGAACAAACAAGTTTGCAAATTGGCATCATTAGAGGTGAAATCCACTAGAGATTGTTGTGCCTAAAGCCTTTGAATATCACTTGACTATCATCAATCTTGGACACAACAACCTCATTAGAGTAAAGAGACATTGGAAAGAAAGATCACATAGTTGACCAACCGAGAGCAAATTGAAGCTTAGAGATGTCACTAATAAGACATTGGATATTGAATGATCATTGGAGATAGCCACTTTACCTAGACTTTGAACTTTTCCCTTTGAATTATCTCCAAATGTAATCTTGTCTTGATTGTCCACATCTTTATCAAGTGAGGTGAATATCTAGGGTCACCGATCATATGTTGAGTGTAACCACTACCAATCACCCAATGACTTCCACCGGTCTTGTAGTTCACCTACACATACAAGGATTCAAGCTTGTTGTTTAGGCACCCACACTTGATGGGGGCCCATTGCTTTATACACTAGTGACTTTGCAACCCATAGAGTTCTAGGCCTATTCTTGTTGGGAGGACCTAGAAACATACTGGTGATTTTCCCTTAGCATCCTTCTTGATGATGTAATGAGCATTGTAAGCAAAGGGTCTTGTGTGCTTAGGCAAGGCTTGGGAGGTGGAGTAGTGCAATCATATGCAAGGTGACCCACTTGTCCACACTCAAAGCATCTTCTGGTCTTTGGCTTTGGCTTTCTTGGGCTTGGTGCATTGGTGGGCAAGATGACCAAGCTCTCTACAATTATAGCAATACATCTCGGATATGGGCTTCCTCTTGCTACTAGTGAAGAACTTCTTTTTTCAATCAAATTTAACTCTACTCTTGTTAAGCTTCTTGAGCATCTTGGTGGTCTTCCTTACCATGAGAGTTTTATGTTGGAGTCATCTTCATCTTCACTTGAGCTTTCAAGCACAACTTGAGCTTGGCACTTGTCTTTGCTTGCTTTGAAAGCCAAGTCTGTCTTCTTGTTGGAGTAAGATGATTCATCCTTGGGGTTGATGTGCATATACATCTCATGAGCATTGATCTTCCCCAAGATTTGAGTTGGAGTTGCATTTGAGAGATCTCCTTCGTCAAGAACAGTGATGATATGCCCATACTTGTCAATTGGAAGGACACACAAGATCTTCCTCACCACATCTGAGGGTTGCATTTGAGTGAGTCCATGTTCATTGAGTTCCTCTAAAAGAATATTCAAGCGTGAGTACATTTCATTTGTATTCTCATAAGGAAGCATAGTAAAGACATTCATCTTGCTCATGACTAAGTAGTAGCGTTCCTCACGCTCAGTCTTTGTGCCTTCATAAAGAGCACAAATAGTGGTCCACAACTCATGTGCGTCTTTGGAATTACACACACGGTTGAAGACATCCTTTCAAATGCCTCCAAAGATGATGTTTTTGGCTTTTGCATTCTACTTCTCTTGATGTGCCTCGTCACCAAATGGGTTGTTATCAAAAACATCGGGAAACCAATCGGTGGCGACTTTGAGCACACCAACATCAATGTCCTCTAGATAAGCCTCCATACAAACTTTCCAATATGGAAAGTTGTCTCCTTCAAAGAAGGGTGGTGGTCCATCCCCATGGGACATCTTGCTCTAGGCGGTGAAGCCTAATTCAAGAGCACAAGGCTCTAATACCAATTGAAAAGATTAAGATGCACAAGAGGGGGGATGAATTGGGCTTCTCTTAAATTTCTAAGTGGAAATAAAACCTATTCAAATATCAATTATCCCCTAGTGCCTACAGGTGTGAAATATAGCTATGTAAGGTAAACAAACTAGACAACAAGTAGAATAACACCCTATGCAATTCTAATCAAACATGATCATGTATGAAACAATAGCAATGAAACAGTGCTTGAAAGTAATTGCAAGAGAAGGAGAAAGAAGAGGGAAGTTGACGCGTCGATGTTTTCCTGAGGTATCGAGGAGTCGACATTCCCCTCTAGTCCTTGTTGGAGCACCCGCGCAAGGATATCGCTTGGTGAATCACCCACAACTCCGGCTAATTCTTCACCACTCCGGCTCAGTGAATCGTCCACAATCAATCACAAGTAGACTTGGGCCTTTCACAATCACCTCTGGATGGTCACCAAGCCTCCGATTGCCACCAAGCCATCCAGGTGTTGTCGATCACCAAGAATAACATGTAGAAGACCCCCACTTGACCAAAGCTAGTCTAATGAGGAAGATGGATGCACACTTGTCACTCCCTAATCCGCTAATGAGGTTCTAAACTTGGATTCTCAAATTTTAGTCACTTCACTAGGCTCTTGCTCTCCCTTGCACTCTCATGCAAGTTCTCTTAGCTGAAGAAATGGGCAAGATGGCTAGTATAGACGAGATGGACAAGTATAAATACACCCCAATCGACCAACTAGTTAGTAACAAAAACTCTTGTCTGCATCACTTTAGATCGGACCAGTGCGGATCTTCTAGACCAATTCACACTGGTCCGGACCCCACAGAATCGACAGTCTCTCCACTATTTCCCGGGTGTCTGGACCATCTCCATTGGTCCGGACCCTTGGCCCGAACTCAATCCAGAGCCAAAAACCCTCACATGGAACCTTACTGGATCGATCTGGACTGTCACCATTGGTCCGAACCCTCGTGTCTAGACTCAGTCCAGAGCCAAACCGTCGATGTTGAACCTCCTTGGACACCTTCGGACCATCTTCATTGGTCCGGACCCTAGTGCCATAGAGTTCGGATGCTCTCTTACCTCTCTCTGAGCAAACCCTAGACAACCGAACCAATGCCAATTGGTCCAGACCCTTCGAGCAACTAGTCGGCCGCTATTTGAGGCTCCCGATCACATTGGATTTTAAAACTTTATGAATGGAAGTTACTCTACTTCTCTCAAGGGTTGTTTGTAGGCTATACAGGACTAGGTTTGATAAGTGTGCATCACACCTACCTCACTAACCTCTCCTAGGTCAAGCTACTAGACTCATACCCCCTTAATAGTACGGCCAAAGAAAAATAAAGGTCCTAGACTACTCTAAGTGTTTTTCCAGCTCCAATCAACACTTAGACTTAGTATATGCTTCAACCTTGACGCCAATCTTTTGAAAACCGAAACGAATCCATCTTGAGAGCATGAATATCATTGATCGCCCAAACAATCTCCATTATTATGACCTAACTTACCATTTTACCTCTGTAAAACACACGTTAATCATAATAATTTTACATTGTCGTTAATCACCGAAACTCAAAGGACTTAAATGCTTTCAGTAGTCCAGCGAATACTTGCTCACTAGAGTACTCTATTAGTGTAGAATTGATATTGGGCGTATGCAGGCGGACAGATAGCCTACTCTTCAATGCTTCAGTCGGCACAAATATTTTTTTCTTCCTCCTGCTACTCATCTTTCATGATCATAGTCAACCTGATGGAACACATTCTCATAAAAAGACTTGCTCACCACGTGGACAGCTTTGCCGAACATTGATAGTTCTTTGGCCCAACATCGATAGTTCGTTGGCCCATGGCAAAATGAGTCATACTGAAACAATTATGTACTATGCTAACACTATCCTATGAAAGGAAAAAAAATAGTGAAATGACAACGCATCTATAATTAATGTTACTAATCTTTTCTTTGCATGTATAATCATAGATTCATATGATATGATGTTCTATAATTCCAGCTTGCAGGCCCGTGCGAAGCATGTGTGTACCGACTAGTTTTAGAAAAGTTAGAACAAAATCTTTAACAGAAACATACAACATATATTTAGTCAAATCACAGACGTAGTATGTATCACTTTGGGTTGGTCCATACAGTTCCAGATAACATATAGGAGCCACACAAATACCATGACAAACTGTTCCAAGCATTTAATCGCAACAGCAACCGACGCACTGTTTCTAGAAGGGAAGTATCAAGATAACTAGACACAGTAATTTGTACTTGAGAAACGACTTGGCAACATACTCGTTGTTCCTCAAACTTTTATTCTTTACATGGCATAGCCCAACTGACAACTGACATCCACACTGAATGGCCTTTTAGTTGCGGCAGCAACCGTCCACTCGCACCATTCTTGTGGTAGCTACATGTCCAATGAGAGATGAATCATATATTGTCCATGCAGAGCGCCTATTATCACTGGATTCGAGTTTGTTTCATTAACCCTTTGTGTCAGCATTGAAGACATAATTCATCCCCATCAGACTGCCGACACATCAATCATTCTCCACTCCATCTTTGGGCCAGAAGATGGTGGCACTCCCTGTAAATTGCAAACCAACCAAATAAGTGTATAATAAGCATATAAAGATTCCACAAAAGACGTTTACCAACAAAAGAGAACACACTTTTGAAAATATATAGCAACAATAAAAGCAAAAGGACTATATAGGCAAGCCCTTTAGTCAGAAAAATGACTTCTAGGAAAATCCAAGTGAAAGCTGTTGGAATGTGTGTGTACAGCCCATGAGGCCCATGTATTCCTATACTATATTGCTACCCTTCTAGGGTTAGCTAATTTAATCACTCTATTCAGCATGGTATCAAGCTAGGGTAAGGGTTCTCTTCTCTCCCTCCCTCCCTCTTCCTCCAGCCGCCAGGCTGCAGGCTGCAGGCTGCCGCCGGCGGCCACCACAGCCGCCATGGCCGGCGGGCCCTTTCCCCCCGGTGGCCCCCCTCCTCCCCCACCCACCTCTCCCTGGGCGCAGCTTCCCGCACGCCCCGACGCCCGCGCCGCCGCGGCCACCCTTCTTGCCACGGGCGGCGGCGGCCCCGTCTTCACCGCGGGTCGCGCCGGGGGGGCCCTCGCGGGCGGCGCGCCGTACCTCTTCCTCGACGCGGGCAGGGCTGGTGCCTTCGCGGGCGGCGCGGTCCTCCTTGATGCGGGTGGGGCTGCGGCCCTGGCTGCTGCTACAGCCGGCGGAGGAGCCCTCACGGGAGGGGCTGGTGCTGCTGCCGCCGCAGCGGCCCTAGCTGCTGCTGCTGCCGGCAGAGGAGCCCTCACGGGCGGAATTGGCCAGCTCGTCGCCGGGGTTCCTCCGGGCGCAGCTACTGTCGGCACCTCTGCCGCCACCGCTGCTGCTGCTGCTGCCGGGGGTCTCGGGATGCCCCCGGCGGGCACGGGCAGCGCCTCCAATGCAGCTGCACAGGCCGGCCTGGGTGCTGCAGCCGCCCCTGCCATGGCCGCAGGCCTCGCCGCCACCCCCGCTACTGCAGCCGACGCCGCTGTTACAGCCGCCGCAGCCACTGCCGCTGCGCGCTTCTGGCCCGCGCTTGGCGCAGATGTTCCCCTGCCCAGCACCTCCACCGGTGGCATATCTTTTCCCGCCCCAGCTGCTGCCGCCGCCGCCACTGCTGCAGCAAGCTTCTGGCCCGCGGTTGGCGCAGGTGTTCCCCTGCCCAGCGTCGGCACGGCTGGCTGCTCCTTCCCCTCCCCACCTCCTCTACCGCACCCTGCGGCACCACCCGACTCCGCCCTCGCCGCGGCTCTTGCCGCCGCCCGGGTCGCTGCTGCGGAGGGCCAGGCTTGCCTGCACGCGGCGGCCCAAGTCTGGGAGCGCGAGCGTGATGCGGCCGCCGTCCTCGCTCGTCAGCTCGTCTCGGCAGAGCAGCTGCTCGACCCTGTCATGGAGGAGCTTACTGAGGGCCTCCAGTCTGGGTTGTTTCCCAGTCTAGGGTCCTCGTCTTCTTCATCTACTCTGGCCGCCACTCCTTCGCTCCGTCCGTCCGCTCCGCCAGCGTCGTCCCGTCTAGATCCTCCTCCTCCCGGGCCGAGCGGGGGTGTGGGGGGCCGCCGTCGACGCCGTGGGGGCGTGGAGGAGCACCGACGCCACCACGGGGTGCACCCTGGCCCATCTTCACCGACCCATGGTCAGGGCGCACCTCCATGTGGTCCTTCCAGGCTGCCGGTGGCGAGCCTCATCCACCGGCAGCCATGCTCGCCGGCGCCGTCCTGTTTGCCTCGCTCTCGTCCCCATGGGCTCCACCTCCCGGGATCGTGCCCGGGCCTGTCGGTTAGGACACGACGGCCATGGCTCGCTCTTTCGGCACCATGACCGGCACTCCTCCAGCCAGCCGAGACTGGATCGCTGACTCGGGCGCCACTTTCCACACTACTCCCGACCCCAGTCTTCTCTTCTCTGTTCATCCTCCTCCCTCTCATCCGTCGTCCATCATGGTCGCAAATGGTTAGTGTCTTCCTGTCACTTCCGTGGGTGCCGCTCACACTCATGGTCCTTTTCGTCTTCCTGATGTCCTAGTGGCTCCCTCTATGGTTCACAACCTCCTTTCCATTCGTCGGTTTACAGCTGACAATTCTTGTTCTGTTGAGTTTGACTCCTCTGGTCTTACTGTGAAGGATTTGGCATCCCGGCGTCCTCTTCTCCGATGTGACAGCACGGGCCCCCTTTACACACTTCGGTTTCCTACGTCCACTTCTTCCGCTTCGTCCTCCGCTTTGTCAGCTGCTTTCACCGCCACTACTTCCTCCACTACTTGGCACCGGTGTCTCGGGCATCCTGGCCGTGCCGCTCTGACCCAGCTTAGTCGGAGCTCCGCCGTTCCTTGTTCCCGGTCTCACGATGAGCACTTGTGTCATGCTTGCCAGTTGGGCCGTCATGTTCGTCTTCCGTTTCCTACCTCCACTTCACATGCGACCCATATTTTTGCTCTTATTCATTGCGACCTATGGACGTCTCCTGTCATGAGCATTTCTGGGTACAAGTACTATCTTGTCGTGCTTGACGATTTCTCTCATTATTATTGGACCTTTCCTTTGCGTGCAAAGTCTGGTGCTTTCTCCATGCTTCTTCACTTTTTCGCCTGGGTGTCTACTCATATCGGTCTCACCATCAAGGCCGTCCAGTGTGACAATGGGCGTGAGTTCGATAACCACACTTCTCGGGCCTTCTTCCTCTCTCACGGTATGTAGATACGCATGTCGTGTCCCTATACCTCCTCCCAGAATGGTAAGGGTACCACGAACGACACCATGCGCACCCTTCTGTTCCAGGCTTCACTTCCTGCTCGCTTCTGGGTTGAGAGTCTCCACACCTCCACCTACCTCAACCGCCTATCTTCCGTTGCCTGTCCAGCTCCCACTCCACACCACGCTCTCTTCAGTACCCCCCCCCCTCGTTACGACCACCTTCGTGTCTTCGGCTGTGTGTGTTACCCAAACACCACTGCCACCGCTCCCCACAAGCTCGCACCCCGTTCGACTCAGTGTGTCTTCCTCGGGTACTCCCCGGATCACAAGGGGTACCGTTACTTCGATCTCACCTCTCGTCGGGTCCTCATCTCTCGCCATGTGGTGTTTGACGAGTCTGTCTTCCCGTTCTCCACCACCTCACCCACCACTACCACCTCAGACCCTGACGACCTCTTCTCCTTGTTTCCCCCTGACACGGTGGACCAGCCACTGTTGCCGTTGTTTCCTGCAGGTACTGCTCCTCCATGCCCCTCGCCGGGCCCGGTGACCGGCTCGCCGCCCTCCGGCCCCTCGCCGGGTCCGGACACACGCCCTGCGCCCGATGCGGGGTCGTCGGCCCCGAGACCCGCTGCTTCTGCGGTTCCGCCACCGCCTGTTCCTGCTGCGCGGTTCGGGCATGTCTACCAGCGCCGACTGCGGCTGTCTCCGCTGCACCCGGAGCCGGTCGCCCCGCCGTCGCCGCCTCGGTCTCCACCGGTGGCATCTTCTCCGCCGGCGACGCCTACACCGCCACCTCCGCCGCCTACGACTGCACCTGATGTGTCGTCCGTGTACCACCCGCCTCTCCTGCACCGCCACCCGCGTCATGTTCACCCCATGGTGACGCGGCGCGCGGCTGGTACCTTGCCGCCCCGGGCTCTTGCGGCGATGCCCGGTGAGCCGCGGGTCTCTCCGGTACCCTCTTTCGTTCGTGACGCCTTGTCAGATCCTCACTGGCGTCACGCGATGGAAGAGGAGTACGGGGCCCTCCTCGTCAACCAGACGTGGGATCTGGTGCCTCGTCCACCGGGCTCCAATGTGGTCACGGGCAAGTGGATCTGAACACACAAGCGGCGGGCTGATGGTACCCTCGAGCGGTACAAGGCTCGATGGGTTCTCCGGGGCTTCACTCAGCGCCCTGGAG
The DNA here is from genome assembly GCA_022036555.1 of Microstegium vimineum. NCBI lineage: Eukaryota > Viridiplantae > Streptophyta > Magnoliopsida > Poales > Poaceae > Microstegium > Microstegium vimineum. The sequence continues at coordinate 29,156,637 of CM039119.1, read as the reverse complement.
TCGACTACAACGAGACGTTCAGTCCAGTGGTGAAGCCGGCTACCGTCCGCACGGTTCTCTCACTGGCTCTCTCTCGCTCCTGGCCCGTGCATCAGCTAGATGTCAAGAATGCCTTTTTGCATGGCACTCTGACTGAGACAGTCTACTGCAGTCAGCTAGCGGGTTTCGTTGACTCTTCTCGTCCTGATATGGTCTGCCGGCTCAACAAGTCCCTCTACGGCCTCAAGCAGGCGCCTCGGGCTTGGTATTCTCAGTTTGCTGCCTTCCTGCTGACACTTGGCTTTGTGGAGGCCAAGTCAGATACGTCTCTGTTTATCTATCGCCATGGAGATGAGACTGCCTATCTGCTGCTCTATGTTGATGACATTGTGCTGACAGCCTCGAGTTCGTCTCTCCTCCGGCGCATCATCACCTCTCTTCAGCAGGAGTTTGCTATGAAGGATTTGGCTGTGCTGCATCACTTCCTCGAGGTCACAGTTGAGCCTCGTCCCACCGGACTCCTCCTTCACCAGCGACAGTACACTCTTGACATCCTGGAGCGAGCTGGGATGACTGACTGCAAGCCCTGCTCCACTCTAGTTGACACTCAGGCCAAGCTGTCAGAGGCCGAGGGCACCCCAGTGACTGACCCTACTGCTTACCGAAGTCTTGCCGGTGCTCTTCAGTACCTCACCTTCACCAGGTCGGACATCACCTATGCAGTGCAGCAGATATGTCTCCACATGCATGATCCACGTGAGCCACACCTCACTGCTCTCAAGCGGCTCCTCTGCTACCTCCGCGGCACAGTCGACTACGGCCTTCTACTCCACCGGTCCTCCGAGCTCGTGGTCTACACCAACGCCGACTGGGCCGGGTGTCCAGACACTCAGCGCTCCACTTCCGGCTACGCCGTCTTCCTAGGCGGCAACTTGGTGTCGTGGTCGTCCAAGCGCCAGCCGGTGGTCTCCCGTTCCAGTGCCGAGGCGGAGTACCGCGCTGTGGCTAACGGCGTGGCCGAGGCCTCTTGGCTCCGATAACTTCTTGCTGAGCTCCACAACCCCCTCTCCCGGAGCACGCTTGTCTACTGTGACAACGTCAGTGCGGTCTACCTCTCCACCAACCCTGTTCAGCACCAGCGGACCAAGCATGTGGAGATCGACCTCCACTTTGTTCAGGATCGGGTCGCTATCGGCGATGTTTGGGTTCTCCACGTCCCGACCACCTCGCAGTTTGCCGACATCTTCACCAAGGGTCTCCCGTCCTCCACCTTCTCCGAGTTTCGCTCCAGCCTCAACATCACTAGTGGCTAGTTGCGTCTGTGGGGGGCTCGTGTGTGTGCTCTTGTTTCTTTCTTGTCCAGTTTGCAACTCCGCTGCGCCGGTAGTTGAGACTGCGGGGGGGTGTTGGAATGTGTGTGTACAGGCCCATGAGGCCCATGTATTCCTATACTATATTGCTACCCTTCTAGGGTTAGCTAATCTAATCACTCTATTCAGCAAAAGCACCACCCCCCTGCACTCTGCGCAGTATTCCATATTTCCATCCAATTGGGAGAAGTCTAAATATGGTCTATATTATCTAAAGAAGAGTTAAATGCACCATGAGCCCTTAAACTTGTAAGGGTGTCCTTAGGTCCTTGAACTTTAAAAATGTATTTTGGGGTCCCTAAACTTATTGAATGATGCACTGGTCCATGCAGCCACATAAGTGTTCCTTATTTATGTGCATGTTTTTTTACATTTAACCCCTCCCCTTACCTCTTCTTCCACAAATGGATCATTCGCTACTACAGGATTGAGCACCAACGACCATGTGTAATTTGTGGTTGTCATGTTATATCATGTGTCTAACCATGCATCGTACAAGGATACCTGACAACTATATTTCAGTCAGTCGTTATCTAGTACTCTCTCATGGTCGCTAACTCACTCGATCTATTTACCGGTCCCCTCCCCACTAACTCTTTTGTTCCCCTCAGGATCTATTCTCCCCCACAAAGCCAGGGTCGTTTCTCCCATGCCAAGATTGATCTAATCTCCCCACATAAAGGTCAAACTGATTTCACCATGTGAAAATCAATCTATTTCCTACTAGGTTTTTCCGACCACCACCATATTAGTATGGAGCGTACATGTGGCTGGCATGGAACTACGGTGCACCACTCAACAAGGGACCCAGAAATGCATTTTTAAAGTTTGTGCACCGAAATGACACACCCTTTACAAGTTTAAGGGCCTCTAGTGCATTTAACTCTTATCTAAATATGATAATACAAATCATTTTAGAGTTATGTTCATCTCATTTCTTCCTAGTATACTTTTTTAATGATGTTCCAACTCTTATAAATAAATGCAGTTGCTTTCTAATCCCTCTCATTAAGAGAAGCAGATTAAGTTCAGGAACAAAAGAAAACCAACTCTAATTTAATCACCCTTTGACTCTTCACTCCTGCACCCAAGTAAATATATAAAATCAAAGAACATCAGTTCTACTTTGTATAGATGATAAATACTACTCCCTCCATTCCAAATAATAAAATGTTTTGGCTTTTCTAGATACATTGATTTTCCTATGTATCTCAGACATAATGAATAACTAAGGGCCTGTTTGGTAGAGCTGTGCTCCCTGATTCTCCAGTTGTGCTCCTTGATTCTCTGGTGAACTGATTCTGTGGCTGAAAATGATTCTCTTTGATTGTTTAGTCTAAACTCTCAAAATCAGCATGGAGAATCACTTCACAGAATCAGGTGAAGCTACTTTTTTCAGCTCCCAGACCCTTAGTTCATTTTAGAGAATCACTTCACAGAATCAGCAGAGAATCCATTGTCACTGAAAATTGCGTTTGGCACTCAGAATCACTCCGTGGAGCGCTGCCAAACGGCCCCTAAGTGCATAGCAATAACTATGTATCTAAAAAAGCCAAAACATCTTTGGAATGGAGGGAGAAGATAAATTAAGATCATTGATAAATTTATTAATTATAACTAATTAGCAGGTTCCCAAACAAACCCATAAATGGCACTGAACTAAAACAACCCCAGGTGTAAGATACCACAAAAACTGTTGACAATAGCAATATAATGGGATGGATTACACCTTTTGGCACTAAAGGAAAGTGAACAAAAATGATCTTAGTCCATTTTACAGCCACATCTAGAAGCAATCAACCAAATAAACTGCAGAAGTACTTCCACCGATCTTATGATATTAAATCCTCCCATTGAATACATCAAAAATGAGAAGAACAAACAGAAAGAGAAAATAAATTGAAAGGGTGCAAGTCTAACCGGAGGCTGTGCCACGTACCAAACCTAACAGCAGCCATTGTCATGCTTCAAAGACCACCATTCTCAAAAGAAATTTAACGCTATGAGAGTGCTGCAGGTATGAGCCAAGCTCAACAGGTCAGGCTGTGCCACTTAATCCAATAGTCCCCAGCAACTCCTACATAAATGAAATAAAATAAAACAAAATATAAATGAGAACTGTAACATCTTCATACACGTGAACCAAATTTCACTGCAAGAAAATAGAACCAAAATGAAATGATAGTTTACACTTGCTAAGAACAATTATTTGTAATGTTGACAACTGGAAGGAGTGTCTTTACCAGCAATAATCCTGGTACGAGTAACTGGATCACACATGGTAACTGCTAGACCAGATAGAATTTGCTGGTTCTTGTTCAGCTATTTGACCACTTTGCTGATTTCTTTGGTTGTAATTTTGGAACATGTTCTGTTTTGAAGGCTCAAAAAGGTGGAAATCCTGCCATGTCTTCTCATTGGCCCCTTGTGCATGTATCCCAGAGACCAGTTGTTTCCCAGGGAAGGGGAATGGAGTAGCAAATGCAGTGCTAGTATCACTGACACCGGGATAAACAGCTCTTAAATTGTTAACATGATCAATCGATGACTGATAGTTATCTAGCCAGCTGTAATCATCGACCTGCGGGCTCTGCAGTTTTTCAACCGGAATAGAATCATCTTGACGCTTCGGGGTTACATGATTAAATCCTGGAGGTGGCCCAACAGGCTTTGATGGACGACTAACAGGGTTCTTCTTTGAAGCAGTTAGTGGTCCTTCTGTGAATTTCGTTGGCATGCCACCTGAAGGTGCTATTGAAGGTACAACTGAATCAAGTGAAGAGGGGACAGTCTCTCCATTAGTTTTCACATGATTATGCATCAAATTTTTAGTGGTACCAGCAGGTTCAATAGATGAATACCCAATGGACTGTACACCACTCAATCCAGCCTGCAATCTGTGCTCTAGATAGCCATTTCCAGTTACGTTGACAGTCTGCAGTCCATTCATTAAGAGCCTTTCTTGTTCACTGAGAAATTTTGTATAGTCAGGGCTACTGAAACGTTGAACCATTGATGCAGATACACGTGGTTCAGTGACAACATCTTGGAAAGTTAAACCTTTGTGCTGAGGACCAACATGCTGTGCACCACTGCTTGTCCAGCTGGATGCAGGCTCCTCAACAGGCTGCATGAGTTCAAATCTTGGAGCAATGCTAGGAATAACATTTTGCTCACCATTGACAGTCCAACCAACAGAAGACCTGGGAAGCGACTGAATGTTGTAATTACCAGCAGCTGATAGAGATTTAGTACTTAGAAAAGAATGTAACCCACCATTGGGTGGCCAACCAGTCACACTCATTGATGCAGTGCTCTGAACAGACACTAAACTACCATTGGTTGGCCAGCCAGAAGCAGACATTGGTACAGGATGGGTGTATCCATTAACCGACAGGTCTGAAGGAGCTTTCGGAAACTTCTCAGAAGCTGTAGGCTTGAAAACAATTTCTTCATCATCGTCACCATCAGGACCAAACTGCACATTAGACTGCAGTGTGCCCATATTAGAAGAAACTGAGTCAAATCTTCTAGCAGCCTCATGATCCATTTCAGTGCCATTTGATTTAAGTACATCAGGAGATTCATGCAGAGGGTTGTTAGCTTTAGAAACAGGAGGGTTTTTGGCCATCACAAATTTCTTGGAAGATGGATCAAAATATATCCTCAACTGATCAATCTGAATAAAGTTCAGCAGTGACTTCCCTGCAGCAAAAATTCGTTGAACCCGTGCTTTTTTCTCCTTGGTGCTTCCAACATTTCCAAATGTGTGTTTGCTTGAGAAATCCAAAATTGTATGTGCAGGAACTAAGGGCAAAAAACCTCTCAATTCAAGATCTTCCCAAAGGGCAAGCCTGTTGCCAGTTTCACCTTCCTCATAAATGCCCATATTAGAAAAGCAAGCATCATCATCATCATCATCCATAGATGCAAGGTTGGTAAGGATCAACTTATTCATAAATGAGATACATTGGTTCCAGAAGAAAGATCTGGCATTTGCATGTTTTTCCTCCATCTCTGAATAAACAGCCAACTCTGGATGGGACGCCAGCCATTCAATGTACACCAAAATGGCTGGCAGATAGAAGCTTGATGCAATATCACGCAGCTCTGAACACCTTCTGAGAATTCGTCCAACAAAATCAAAAGCAGCCTTAAACGCACTTTGGAGCAGTACTCTGCGTTGCACAATTTCAGCATATGACTGGCTATCAGGTTCTTTCTTTACATTGTGTACTGTGAATATAAGGATGGCAGTAAGCCTAACAGCAGCTAATGCATTTTCTGCAGCATCACAACCAAAATTAAGCTCGTCCTCAAGACCAGAAGAAAGAAGAATCTGCAAATCATTGCTAACTGAAGAAAACAGCTCCCCAAATATTTCCAAACTGTTCAAAGGGAGAGAAGAAAGAATTAATTAGGCAGATTGACACCAGTATGAGGGCTGAAGAATAACTATTCTGATCATGTAAGAGACTGGGCTGTACCTGGTCCTCGTGAAAAGAATTCCATTGAGCCTTACAAATCGTATATAAAAGGCCTTCAATGTATCACGAATATTGCACTCACGTTCCCTTTCAGCTGTTTCAGCATTAACATCTTTTGGCTGAAACCTTACTTCCCCCCGTCCCCGGCCCCTCCCAGATGGCCGTGGGGGTATTGTCTTAGCACTAGGAACTTTGTTGTTCTCTGGCAGCTGTCCATAGATTTGGCGATTCTGCATAGAAGTTGTACCATCATTAACAGAAACTTAATAGCACAAATCTGGAAATAACTGTTGATTTGATGACGAAATCATTTCCGTTCTTGTTTTAATACAAAAAAGTATTGTGTATTACTCAAGGTTATGATGCAAACATGACAGTGAAACTAGCAAATATTGAGAACCATATGGAATACATATTTTGGAAATCATTCTACCATTAGATATTGATTTAATATGCTCATTGAGTAAGGGTATCATGAACAATTACAGTCCCATATAAGCTGCAAAAAAGTGATATCTTGGGCTATCATAATCAAGTAATCAACCTGGATGCTAACATTTACAAATGAGAACACACAAATATTGATGCTTCAAAAACTATTTGCACTTAATTCTACTAACTTATCGAATCAGTGACACTACTGTATGACTGGAGGTACTAAACAAAGAAACATCTCAAGACAAAAAAAAAAGGGCGTACCCAGTGCCGTAGGCTCCCGCACTGCGGGGTCTGGGGAAGGGAAATAGCCCGCAACCTTTCCCGCACAAATGTGCAGAGGCTGGGGCTCGAACCCTAGACCTCTTGGTCACAGGCGGTAAAGCTCTACCGCTTGCACCAGGGCCTCGAGACAAATTAATATTATATAAACATTAATTTACATAAGAAAGTATTCTGTACATGAAAGCTGTATACAAAGTAAGGCTATCAGCAGCGTGTACTGGAAATCAAATCTGCAGATTGCATGCAACGGGTACGGTAAATGCCTGCGGTATCCAAGCGTGTGGGCGCAAGTACGCTACTCCCAGGGAACGCTACAGGGTGTGCGGCATGCACTCGCGGGCCGCGCATCCTCGTGTTACGTGCCGCTACTTTTTCAGCGAACTAAAAAATGCTATAACTCACAAACCAAAAAAACCAAATTAAATTCCGTTTGCACCATTAAATTTGTTTCAATAAATCCTTCAAAACAAGATCTCACATGGATATATTTAGATAAATTTTATTTATAAACATGTGGGCCCCACTGTTTGGCAGTTAATATAGAGTATGAGATATAGAGGATGATGGGTGCGGAAGAAATATGTATAGAGGAAAGAATCTCGCTGACTAGGATAGAATATTCCTTTTAGAGGATGAATATAGAGAATGAAGAGTGCGGATAGTCTAAAAGCTGAAGAACAAAGGATAAAATAAACATTTGCTAGTATGAACCTGCAAATTAAGTGCCATTACAGGGCAACTATATTATATATGGTTGTACAAAGTAAGTGACTAAGTGCCAAGGGTTATCAGACATATTAGATGCAAAGAAATAATTAAAATGCTACAAAGAAATCCAACCAAATTTTCAACCATCTGGTCTTCAGATATCATCAGACGAACAATACAATGTTTGCCAGATAAGTCGGGAAATCAAGCAAAATTCTCATGTCATATCAAACAACACAATCTTCTACTGAAGATATCAAACCAATATGAAAAGGCATAATAAGAACAATACTTTGGAGATGAATTATTGAAGACAGCACCAATACCTTTTCAAAAAGAATAATCAAGTTGTCCCGTGCAGTGGTAAAAGGAGTATCTGCAGCTAAGCTTCGGAAGTACCGATAAACAGCTACCACCTCGTTGCCTGAGTAAGAAGCTAGTATAGCAAGCTGAAAAATGGCAGCAGCAATAATTAAAAGACTGAGTATAGAGTATAAATAGTCAACTGAGCAAATATAGTAATGTGGTAATACCTGATGATGAGGGTTGCCACTGGAAGGATAGATAGAAGCTGCCTCTTTGTAGTAACTAGAAGCAGCTGCGTATTCACGACTAGCAGAATCACCGTCACCGTGCAAGCTCTTGTAACGAGCAAGATCTCCCAAATATATCAGACAGCGATGGCATGAAATCAAATCTTTCTTCAACTGAACTATTTTCTTGCCATCTCGCACAGAGTTGTTTGCATTGTCAAGGCCCTCTGGAAAGTAATTGAGTGGAAGGCCCCAATTTGATTTGATCTTTAACATCAAGTCATGATAGAAGCCAGTTGCTTCTGAAAGGAAGCTTTTGAAGGCTGATTTAATTCTCTTGACTCGATCTGGGTTAGTGTTGCTCTTCCCACTAGATGCAACTGAGCTTGCAGCACTAATGTTCCTCCTGAAGTCCTCAATTCTTTTGTAGTGCAACTGCCACAGGAGATATTCTACCTCTTTCTGTTCAGAGAGGTCATGATCTAAGAGAATTATCTTCTCAAAGTTGTCACGCATCTGAAGCCATATGTTGGGGTCTGATGGGACTTTGGATTGTGCGGACTTGCGGAGCTGATCTTCGAGTTCATTATTCTGCAATAGCATTGCAATGTCACAACTATATTATTATGCTTCACATAAACATGACTACCAATTGCATCTCCTTGCGATCATGGGAGAAACCGAAATACAAGCAAAGCTTGACTTACATCCGAGGAAACAATAGCTCAGGTATTCTCCTTTCTTAAGCAATTTATCATACAAACCAATTATAATAATTATAAACTATGTAAACACAAAAACTATCCCAATAACTGCTCAGATCCACAGTACCAAGTACCAGACAAATAACCTAACAAGCAGCGCAAGCCATTCAAAAAAAACGTGGAAAACGCGGGGGCACAGCGGAAACCCCAATCAAAAACCCAGTGTGTAGACCAGTAGTATTAGCTGTAACATGCATAGGAACAAAAGGAATTAAAGCTTTACCCTAGTAAGGAGACGCTCGGCATGGTCCCGCACGGAGGATGGGGCTACGCTAGCACTATCCATGGGAATAGTCACCATCCATCAACAGCTCATGGGTTTCAGCACCTGCAATTACGTGCCCACGGGTCACCAACGGAAAGCAAACATCATGCCACAAAGTACCAATCCAATCTCGCAAGCAGGTAGGCAAAAAGAATATCGGGGCCCTAAACCTGAGCAAAACAAACCCAAATCCCCCTTCTAGACCAAGCGTAGGACGATGAATCTACGCGCGCGACTAGCCCCCGGCCACCAGCAACGAATCCGTAGATCTCCTCAAACCCCGGTTGACCCGAGGCGAATGGCCGCGAAATCTGGGCTCAAAATCCACGGTTCCGCAGGGGAAAGCTCGCGATCGGGTCAACGAGAGGGTGAATCCAAGGAAATCGCGAGTGGCTGGGAGGAATTCGTACCTGCGCGTTGCTTGCTCTCGCGACGCGAACGAGGGGAAGAGGGGAATTTGGGGGAGATTGCAGAGCGGAGGAAAGAGGAGGATGCGATTTCCTTGTCTGTGTCTCGTCGCGTCGTCGTCGCCGTGTAGCGGTTGGACTCCAATGTCCAATCCTAGGGCGAGGCGGCTGGGTGGCTCTGACGCCTGAGACCCACGCGTCCTGTGTCTATATTTTGGGCTGGTTGCTTGTTGGCTTTGATAGTTATCCTTCTCTATCCTCCTGTGTCTATATTTTGGGCTGGTTGCTTGTTGGCTTCGATAGTTATCCTTCTCTATCCTCTGCATGTCTTAGGTTTTCACTTATCTACTCCCTGTGTTCCTAAATGTTACTTATCTACTTCCTCTGTTTCTAAATGTTTGTCTTTAGAAAATCGTGTTTCCCTCACAGACACACTTCTCGGACGACACATATAAAGAGACGGAGGGAGTAGATCCTTAACAAAAATATTAATTAAAATATTAATTAATATATAAGGTACTCTCTTGATTCTAAATTATAAGTTATTTTAAAAAATATTAGAGACTCAAAGAATTTTAAGTTTAACTAAAAAATATAAAATGAAACATAAAAATTTATGATATAAAAAAAAGTCGTTACAGGAAGTGTGTAGGTCAAACTTTCTTAACTTTCATCAAGCTTGTAGAAAATACGTACAGCATCTATATATTTAAATAAATTTATTATAAAAATATATTCAATGACATTTCTAATGGTACTAATTATATAATATAAATATTTATATTCTTTTACATATAATTGGTTAAAGTTAAAAAACTTTGACTTCTCGGATAATGAGAATGACTTCTATGTAGAGATTGATGTGAACTAGGGTGGTCCGATCTTTTGAAAGGTTACGGTAACTCTCGATTTGGTGGAAAGAAGACACAAGTCGATCCGGCTTCCGAATAACACGATCTAAAACCCCGCAATCGTAGCACCACGTCTCCTCTGGTTATCAACGGGTGTTGCACGGTTGACCTCGTCAAGAAGGCTAAGTCTTTTACCTGCGAATCGAGGAACACAAGCAAGAACAAGGAAGAATGCAACTAAATTGCATATGTATGATTAATCTCACGAGTTGGGGTCTCACAAACCGATGAAACGGCGAAACTGTTCTTGATATATTAATCTAAGCAAAACCCAAAACCTAACGAGAGCGGTGGCGGCTATTTATACAAGACGCGCCCCCTAGTGAGCTCAACGGCGATGCACGGCCCAACGGACCAAAAACAGTGACACAGCACCGGAACAGATTCTGGACGCCGACTTGTTTCGACATTTACCGATGACTCAGAAGGAATTTGGACCTGAAACCAACGTCATTGGTTTTCTTATAAAATTATCTTTCCAACCATGGGTGGATCATCAAAAATGTATACGCTTCATGGGCGTTCGTTTTACTTCTTGTTCGTTTTACCCTTGCTGGTCCTCCACGCCTCCAAACCCTTCTTCATGCATTCTTTGGTCCTCTCCATGATTCCTAAGTACAATATAATCATTAGATAGCAATCTATTCTGAAAATCATATAAAGACTTGCTTAAAAACGAGCTCATCTCTAAGTTTAATTATCGTGCGCCAGCTCTTGTGATTAGACTTTGAATGTCTAGCGGAGGATCATTGTGTACATCCGAAGGAGTGATGTCCTCATCAGAGATGGACTGAGTATACTATAAAAATATAGCTAATAAAAAAGGCTAGCTACCCTACAAATTCCACGTGTAAAACAAGGCTAGCTCCCGAATTTCTGCTATGAATCTTCCTCAGTGCGCTGCACTATCGTCCTTTGTCAATACCTTCGCCATCGCCATCGCCCACCACCCTCACACTCACTTTCATACGCTGCCCTCACCCTTTCCCTCGCATATACATAGTCATGAACACTAACACATAATCATGTGGTGAAAATTTGAGAGCACACTAACACACATATACATAGTCATGAACATAAGTGATGTTGGTATGAACTTAACATAAGAAAAATCTTTAAGAGTGAGTTTACCTTGATACTGAGCTAAAGTTTATTGGTGTTTGCTAGTAGAAATTTGAGCTTTGGTCTCTTGAACGAGCATTCACCCATGCACTAGACGATGTTCCTAGAGGGACCGGATGCGTCTGGTGGCTTACCTTAGGCTCTGTGTAGATGTTGAATGAGCACCAAACGGTGAGAGGTCTAGTCAGTATTAACCAAACGTGTCTAGTGTTGGTTTATCCAAACTTAAGGATGTAACACTTCACCAGAATGACCTAGTTTTAATATCAAACCCAAAAGAACGGTTGTGATTTACTAAGTCTAAGAGCATAATCCCTGAGTAACAAATAAAGACTAAGAAGTTAAAAGATATGAGGGATCACTAAGGCTTTTTGGTTTTGTTTTTATCTTGATGTATTTATTAAGGTTCATGGGGATAATTACTTTAGAATGCCGCAAATAGAGTACGACACTCCTAAGCAACTAAGATCCTGCTAGGACTATAGACGGGAGGTGGACTATAGAAGATTCAACAGGGCTATAAGAGTCACCCCTGCGAGCTACCACCAATCCAGAATACTAGGTACATCTATGAGATAACAAGTCTAAGCACCACACTTACACTATAAAAGCAACTTTACTCCTAGAGCGAATAGAAATAAAGTACTCAAAAGAGAGTCACTAACCTAAAGAACGATAATTAAATGACAAAAACTTACTTGCAAACAAAAGTTGATTACCAAAGTGATATTAGAAAAAAGATCGTGGTACATGATCTTGAATCTGCAGGTACAAGGCGTAGAAGCAGCACCGACAAGTCGGCATAGAAATAAACTTACTTTGCTTTCTCTCTTTCTTCTAATTCTAATACAAGACTAGATTCTAAACCTAGTTGGATCTAGAGATGTTATCCTTTCAAGAAACACATCTGATCCTAACTAGATATATGAATTATGAATTGTAGGATGCCTCTAGAGGATGAATTGTGGCCCTTGGATCAAACCGACCTTGAACAACGACTTAGATTGCATTTATAGGTCGATTAGGCGTCACCACACGAAGTCATAGGGGAGCAGGACTCCCCCTAGGGCGACCGGCCTAGGGTTGGGGCTGGCCGCCCCCCTAGCGGCCGCTAGGATCTCGCTTTGTTCTGGTGTCCTATAGCACCTTCTAGATCCTTCCAACACTGGAGTCCATCATGATTACACAATAAATCAATCTGTTATAGTTGTAACTTGATTCCAACTGTTCTTTTCCCTGTTTAATCTCTGTAAAGTCACAATTCACCAAAACTTGTGGAATATTGTCAGTTTAAGCCCTATTTTACAGTGGTCATCATTTTTATACCCTTTGCATTGGTTTAATTGATGGTTTATAATATGAGTTAATTACCATCAACAAACTCTCCCATACTTAGACTTTTGCTCGTCCTTGAGAAAATACTGGATTACTTTACATATCACTGTAAGACAAGATATCAACACCGAACAATTCATATTTATACATGTACTAGGGATTCAAGTGTCTACCATAGAAATTTGAGTGGTTAAAGAATGGAACAGCTTGAAAGAGATCACCTACTTCCTGTCAGTCGAGTTAATTGGAGTTTTTGCAATGATTTTCAAAATGAAACTTAGCTTACCTTCTCCTTCTTATATGGCATACTCAAGGCACTCTTATATGTAGTATTTTTGGATCCTTATCAAGGCATGAATGATTGATGCCTTCAAAATATCCTAACTCTAAAAGGCTATATATGGAGTTATAGGTAATTCAAGGAAATAGCATACTTACCTTGCTTATATTGTAAAGTCAAAGCTAGGATCTGAGGAGGGGAATGCCATTGTTGGTATTTCTTATGACTATTGGATAAATCCATAAGTGCATAGATTATACCGTTGTAGCACTTCACCTAGGAGTATTCCAAGGTATTGTAATTTATATTTTCCCAAGGGAAAGCGGAGCTAGAAATGATAATTAGAGAGAGGTCCTAGAGAGCACCTCAACTTAGTACCAACTAGTATAGGGGGGTAATTGAATAATGTGATAGGAAGGTGATGGATGGACAAGCCAAGGTAAAAGATAGCTAAAGATAACTAGTAAGTATAGCTAGGTGGGAGGACTACAAGAGAGATTAAGACTCCTATGTAATTCACTCTACTTCAATATACTTAGCCAATTAATTAGTCTAAACACTATAGTTTGTCTCCTCAATACATGTATGCTAGGAGAGAGGATAGATCAGTAGGAGGGAAAAACTCCTACTGGACCGCGCTCTCCTTTTATGGGGGTCTTACCTTTAAGAACTTGCCTAAGAACACGTGGTGGAATACAAAGACCATACAAGGTTGTCACTCTCTTGCTAGCTACCACAAACAATCCGTGCAACAAGCGGTAACCAGGATAAGATGATGTATAAGCACCACACTTACA